>PVKM010004250.1:0-53018 GCA_004027735.1 Carollia perspicillata
CACAACGGCTGCGCAGCCTCTCCAGAAGGGGAACATCTTCCTGGACACCTACAAATCACTCCAGCGATCACCCTCACCCTCTGAGCCTCTCTCACTCCGGCTGCTGCAAACACAAATGGGGAGCAGCAGGCCGTTTGAAAGGTCCAATGGGGGGACTAAGTGACCGCGGGGCCCCCTACCCATCCCTCCCGGCTCTTCTCTGCCACATGCTATGGTTTCCCGCCCTCCGCCACCCATCTAGTTGTCTTTAGAGACCCTCCCCTTCCTCACTGCTTTTGTATCTTCTCCACCCCATTCCTCCTTTCTTGCACACACATTCTACACTTCATTTCCCCCCTTCCACTCAATTCCACCCACTCATTTATCCAATGTTTATTGAAAACCTCCTACCTTCCATGCACAAGGGATATAATGGAGAATGAGAAATACATTTCCGATAGTGCGACATTGGTGGAAAGACCACCACACAAAAAATTATCACGAAATTAGCAACACCAATAAAAACCTTCAAGAAGCTGCCCTGGCTGGTGTGGCTCAGTGGACTGAGTGCTGGCCTGCGAGCCAGAGGGTCGCGGGTTTCATTCCCAGTCAGGGCACACGAGAGGCAGCCATACATTGATGTTTCTCTCCCTCTCTTTCTCCCTTGCTTCCCCTCTCTAGGAATCGAAAAAGAAAATGTCTTTAAAAAAAAACTTATCAAGGAAATGATCGTGAAGTACGTAGAGCACCAAGGGAGTGGAGGCTGCGGGGAGTGAGGGAAGGGCACAGCGGGGGCACGTGCCCTGCCTGCTGAGCCGAGTGATGCTTTCCCAGGGAAATGCTGACGTTAAGAACAAAAGGATGAGCAGGAAGCTGAGAGGAAAAAGAAAGAAGATTCAAAGGACAGGACGTAACATTTGCTGAGGTCCACAAGAAACAGAATTCTCAAAGTAGTGAAAGCAACCCAGGCTGGAGTGCAGGACCACAAGGGGCGTGAAGGGGTATAAGCCCAGAGAGGCGGGCAGAGGTCTGGTGAAGGGCCACGGACTGGATTAAGGATGCCGGTCATCGGAAAAGGCCCTCAGCTGTGAGTCACAAATTTCACTGTGTCTGTAGGGGGGAGTGGGCTAGCAGGAGACAGACAGGGTCAGGGAAACCAGCTAGTAAATAGCTGAGCAACTCAGGTGCAGATCGTGAAAGGACCACTGGACTTCTGGCTCGGGTGCCTGGGAACATATGGTACCATATCCACTGAGATTTTAAAAAGAAAAAAGAGCCCTCACTGGCATGGCTCAGTGGATTGAATGCCAACCTGTGAACCGAAAAGTTGCTGGTTCGGTTCCCAGTCAGGGCACATGCCTGGTGTTGCTGGCCAGGTCACCAGTTGGGGGTGTATAAGAGGCAATCAGTTGATATTATCGATTGCACATCGATGTTTCTCTCCTCTTTCTTTCTCTCTCCCTTCCCCTCTCTAAAAATAAAATCTTTTTTAAAAAAGAAGAAAACAACCAACCATGAGAAGGAGCAGGTTCAGACGAGAGTCCAAGTAGTTGATATAAGAGGACAGCTGGACGCTTAAAGATTCTGGTGTGCTCGTGTTTCATACTCCCTCTTGTCCCTTATATATACAGTTTGCAATCACACTGTTCGTTTACATAGGATTTTTGCATTAGGTCATCATAGGTTGGCAATTATGTCACTGATAAGTCACATAGTGATCTTAGGCGGAGAGAGAGCAAATCCGTTACTATGTGACTTTCAGCACTGACATCAGTGGTAAAAACAGCAGATACTTTGTTCCTTCTATTTGTTCTCCCGGAATACAGAGAAAGCTGGCCCTCCGGCCTGCAATAAACTGGCTTTCTAGGTGTAGATGTGGAGCGGCCTATAGACCAGATAAACCTTCCACTCCACCCCTCTCCTAGGCCTACATTGTTTCATTTATGGAATTAGCTTTTACTGCCACTGACTTTGGTACAATGATTTAAAATATACCCATAATTCTTTCATCAAGCCCAGAACCAACATTTTTATGATAAAAATGACTTTTAAACAGTGAAGTGTTGAATGAGAAGAGTCTGGGAACATTTGTGGATTTTTTACTTAATTTCTCTTTTCTCTTTGCGATAAACGGCATCTCCAGGAGCACAGCTTGCTAGTGGGACACAGAACACCTGTAGCGCTCCGCTCCCGCCCCACTCTCTGCTGCATAGAGCGCAGCGCATCCCTCCAAACGCCGCTGTCAGTGTCGTGCTGCTACTTCTGGTGTCAAGAGTGGAAGAGATGAAGCCGGGACTGCTGTCGAGTGTTTATGCTGCTTGTGCCGAAGACCGCTCTTCAGGGTTCCCCAAGAAAAAAGACAGGCGGGACAGGGGGTGGCCTGGCTGGTTCCTGCGCAATGAGCCATGGGCAGAAGTGCCTCCCTCCTCGGGACTCAGAGATGAAAAAAGAAGAGCTGTGGCCCCTGCTGGGCAGTGGAGCCCAGGTCCTGGACACTGAAGTCTTCACTTTACGGCTTGATGCCAGTCGGGAAGGATAAGCTGCCCCAAATAACTGCCTGTCGAGAGCTCTTCACCAGGGCTGGGACGTAACCTGGGCCAAGACTCTCTAGCAAGACCAGTCACGTGGAAACTGAGCTGAACTGAGAGTCCATGCAGCCCCAGGCGACCTCTGGAGAAAGCTGGACTGGCCCACAAGACCCCAGAGCTGAGAGTGATGCACACGCAGGGTGGGCAATGAGATTACTCCCACCATTCCCAGCACTTTCTCCACCTGCACCTTCTCTGCACCTTCTCTCCTGTGCTCATTCTCCTGATCAAACAAATAGGCGGGTCATTCTGGACATGCTACATTGGATGCGCCTGTGATGCTGAGGGGGAAGCATCACACAGGCAGATGGACACGTGAGTGTGCCACTTCAGAGAACACATCCACGTCAGAGACAGCAGTTACCAAAATACAGTCAAAAAGTGAAACTAAGGCAGCAGAGAAACTTGACAGAGCCTAAAGTCAGGTTAAAAGGAAAAAAAAAAAGGAAGGTATGAGAAGGAAGACACCATGTCCCTGGCTGCTGTTGGGACTAAGAGCTAAGTTAGGGGGTACATGACAAAGCACCCCAGTTCACTCCTCTAGCTCCGTGAAGCCTGTCCTGTCCCTCCTGCCCTAACGTTTTCATACTTTCCTCCGATTACACTTCCCACTAAAAACACTCGCCATCTCTCATAAATACAACACGATGAGGAATCCAAAACTCAACCGCACATGGCCTTGAAGGATACCTCCACTTAATGTTCTGGAAAACCCGTAACAGCAAAAAGGACTTCCCATTTCCCCACCAGGGCTGAATGCTTAACTCTTCTCGTCGCTCTGTTCTACAGCGACACAGTTCACCTCCGACTAGTAAAAAACGGAGATGCATCTCATCTCCCTCGGAATGGTTAGGGTGGTTATGTGTTTGGGCTTAAAAAGAATGCATCGTGTAAGCAAAATTAACATCAAAAGAGGAAGCCAGATGTGCAGACACTGAGCAGAATGGTGTGGTCCATAATGAGAACGGGCCCCTGCAATGCGGAGAACCCCCCCACCGAAACCTCAAGGCACCTTCCTAAGGACGTGGTTCAGACACAGCTCTCATCCTTCATCTGTGACCTACATTTTTTTCTTTCCGCCCACTACATCCTCTTTTATTAAAAGTAACACAAAGAGAAACCACTTTTGAAATCAGAGACTTATACACCCCAGCTGCAACTTCAAGCTATCATCATGACTAAGCTCACATGACTCATAACTTTCCTAAATTATGAAATTCGTAACAGTTCAAGTGGAATCATTTTGAGTGGCCCATGGAGTACTCGAAAAGCCAGGGTTCAAATCCCTAATCGATACTTAGAACTGCAGTTACAGCAACATTTACAGGATAAATAAGCTAATAAACGATGCTCTTTAACTATGAAACTATTCATTGGTCTTGACCAATTCAATCTAAATAATGGTAGGGTTAAGTTAAGCAACAAATTATATCCTGAGCCATCAAAAACAGTCAATTCTCTTCAAAAGAAAAAAATGCCCACAAGACATACATTTGTCACTGTGTGAACCCAGCAATTCACTACAGCTGAGACCCATTTTTCCCGCTGCTTCATTTAAAAACCTAGACACACTCCCTAAGGTTAATTTCGACAATCTCTAAGTGCCCCCATTAGGAGGGTCCTTATTTTCCCTCTGCACCTACCTAACCTTCAAGTCTGGGCTCCAGCAGCACCTCCTTCAGGGAGCCTGGCCTCACCTTCCCAGGCCGGGTTCCCCTTCCCTGGGGATAACACTCCCCGCCTGGCAGGGCTCTGTTCCCTCCAGGGGGCTTGAGAATGTCTGTTCACATCCCCCTCTCCCACTCTGCCAAAAGGGTACCGAAGGCAGATGCTTCTGGTCTTGTTACTAATATTTCCAAAGCCACCCATAATACTTAGATACGGTACATGTTCTCCAAACAGCTGGTGAATAAATGGGTAAGTCCACGCATTTTTCTGGCACCAGTGTTCTGCACCTTGCAAGTAACACATGTCCCCCCAACAAAAAAACCCTTATGATCACTTGCTGATATTTGATCTAGAAAGCAAGACTTTCCTCTATACTATGTGCATCCCTAGGATTCATGCTTATTTTTTCACCTGCAGTGATACTAAAAGTGAAACAGCTGTGTTAGAGGGAAAACTTTAATACCTCAAAATACATTGTGTTTATTCTCTTTATTAACATCAACCCCAGTGAAGTGGGTCCTTACCCCATTCCTCCCCCGATCCTGACCACCCCTCCCTCAAAAGTTTCCTCCAGTCTGTACTAACTGACCTCATCTCAGCTATCCTAACCCGTCTGTCCCCTTTCCTTCCATTTCAATTAGAGCCACAGTGGGCTGCTCAGGCGAGGACACTCAACCCCTGGGAAACCCTCAGTCATTTACATTTCCTGTCCTTGAATAAGAAAAAAGAACTGCCGAGTAAAGTACTGCAAAGTTTTTAATCAGCCATTAAGAAACTCGGCAGGGTGTCAAAATCTGTGCCACACTAAAATTTAAATCTTGACGTGATTTGGGGACCAAGACAATCGTGAAAATTCATTTAGGCTGCAACCTCGCACACAGGGAAAACGTTTCACCCTGTATCAGGAATCAGTCACACGGTCTCACCTGTCGACTTTTGACAGCCAAAGGACCCTGACAAGTGGACACAAACTTCTGCCAAGCTTCGACCCTCTTAATGTACCTCTATCCTTAAAATCCAATTTCTTCAGAAAATCTAAATAAGAACCCTCTACTTTGTAGCCTCAAAACTGATCGAACTGGTCGTCCGTGATCATTTCTTTGCTTAAAATGGCCAGGAAAACATTCCCAGTAGCAGCATCGCGAGCTGGCGGGCAGGTCGAAGCGCTCCCCACCGCGAGCACCTCCAGTGAGTTACAATTTAAATAACTGAGGGCACGCTTACGAGGTCCACAAAACGCAATTCCAGAGTTTTCCAGTCCCCACCCTCCACCCAGCTTACTGCACGAACACCTCTTGCAATAGAAATTCTAGTTCGCCCCCGCGGGCGTCAGGAACAGCTGTGGCGCCGCGGGCCCTTCCCGGGCTCCTCCAACACCTGAGTCGGGCAGGGACCTGGGCACAGCGTCCCCACCCCTTTACCCCCTTCCCGAACGGAAGCTAGGGGAGCAGACCCCTCCCAGGCCCTCCGTCATGACCGGAGGCCGCCTCCAGGACCCCTTTCCCATTCAGAAACAAGCCCGTCTCCATTCTTTCCCTAAACTCCAAGCCACACCCCCCTCGTCCTAAGAAAACTTTGGGACGTGCCACGGTCGCCCAACACCCCGCCCCCAAACACCGGCTCCGGCTCCCGCTCTTCCCCGAAAGCAGCGCGCTCCAGGCGCCCGGCGCCGGCCTAAGCCAACTCCCCGGGTCTTTACCGAGTCGCTGCGGGGAGCCGAAGCTCGGCTCGTCCGGAGGTCGCGGCGCCAGCACGAAAGGAGCTAAGCTGGTGAGGAAGAGGAGACATTGCCTCATGTTCCCGGGCCACCGTTTCCACCTCTCTAGGCAGCCGTCGTCTGACGGGGGTTTGGGACACTGCTCACATTGGGAGAGAAAGGGATCCGCCCTCCCGGCCCCTCAAACCACTTGTTCCTCCCGCGCCGCCTATAGGAAGATTACAGCCGGGATCCAGGCCCCGGAAGCGCCGGCAGCGCTCGCAGAGGCCGGCCTAGTCTACTTCCGGCCTCTGCCCCCCGCACCGCCCACAGGCGGAAGCTGGCTCCGCGTGGCACGCCGGGAAGTCCTCGCTCGTTCCGCCCTGGCCAGCGTCCGGCCCTGGTGCAGACTTTCTGCCTCCCGCTTCCGTCCAGCCGCTCGGGCGCGACCCGCGATGTCCTGACTTGACCCGGGCGTTCCTCGCCTCTGTCCCTGAGTGACCGCTGCGAGGGAGGCGAGAGCTTGGGAGCAGGCCCTCCCGAACGTGGGAGAAGGCACGTTCGGACTTCTCCCTTGTACTGGTCCCACCTCTGGTTAGGTTCCCCGTTTTGCGTTTTACAAAACAAGCTGTAGAAACCGCCGTGGGGGTCAGGGATAGACGAGAAGGGAGCCCTAGTCGTGTGTGCTCCAGGGAATGACCCAAAAACGAAATGCCGAGGACGAACGACCAGCTCCGAGAGGAGGCGGCGCTGCGCCTGGTCTGGAGAGCGCACATCCCGACGCAGATGGGTCCCGCTTGGCCTCCCCGTTCAGCGTGACCTTCGGCGATGTTTTAGACCCCGGCCCACTATAACGAAAAGGCTTTGTGGAGGACAGTAAACAGGCGCTTCATAACTTAATACACATTTCCTCGTGGGTTCCGCTGTAGGTTGCAGCTCTGCAAGCATTTCCAGAAACTAGGATCTTCAACCTAACTCATCTGTGAATTCAGAAGCTAGAATCTTCCAGCTAACTTACTAAAATTCAACAATCTGCATGCACGGACCCTTTAGTAGATTCCAAATTTCCCAAGGCAGTTTGTGTTTTGTTTTGCAATCCTTTGCATAATTTTAGCTCTGCAGTTTAGTGTTTGTGGTACTGAATAATAACGCTGGATGCACATTACCATTTTGGTTCAACTAAAGTTTATGCAAGTAGGACATGGCACATTTTCCACTTAAGAGACTGCCTCTCCATCGTGAAATGGTAAGTTGTTAGGAATATAATATTGGTCTTGTGTGGTTAAGTTTCACGGCTAGTTCCTAATAAAATACTTCAACTATGGTTTTAATTTAGGTCCATTGTGGTATAATGGACCTAAAGTAAATCACAGCATCTTTTCCAACAATTATCCACGATTACTGGCTTGGTGCATTTTTGACTTAACGGGACCCAATCTGTTCATCTGAGGTATAAAATGTCTTCATTAAACATACTCATTCTTATCTGGGTTCCATGACCCAGTTTCAAGCCCACTTAGTAAGTCATATCCCATGAAAGCCCATAAGCCTCTTGGCTAGGTGAGGAGACCCTAACTCTGCCATGCTTGTGGCATTTAAGGACTTCATGGTAGTCAGGCCAAGTCTGCACAATGCCACAGAAATACTGTTAGTGTCTGAGGACAAAGTAAAAATAAAAGAATTAACCTTTACATAATTCTCGAACAATACAGAATAAGCTCCCCCTCTCCAGACAGGGAGTGCCCCCTTTTCTCTAAAGGCATTAACGCTATCGGTGCTCAGCACATTCTAAGAAATGTCAGTCTTACAATGCAGCCTCTTGCTAAGTGTAAGAGGCCCAACAATGCCATCATTAAAACATGACGTTATTCCCAACAGTAAAACACGAACAACTTACAGTCACAGTCCTAGGACACAGACTGCAGAGAAACCTTTAACAACCTGGAAGAAATGGTATCACTCATTTGAAATCAATTTTCTTTTACCTCACAACCCACTAGTCACATGCATAAAAACTGATTTCACAAGATATTATGCTTACTAATACGCATGTATTTTCCATTCTATTTCACTTTTTTAAAAAAGTTGGCTGTGACCCATTATCCACTGAACTGGTCATGACCTAAGTTTAAAAAAGCACTGATCTTCTGTTACTGCTTTAATCTCCAAAAAAGGGCAACATAGCACAGTTGCTAAGAGTAGACCAACTTGAAACCCACAAACAAATCCCAGCACCTCTCAGCCATTAGTGTTAGCTGGGGTCCATATGCCAGGAGATGTCCTACCCCCGTGTGCTGGCCCAAGATCACGATCACATGTAGCTACCATCAGTCATGGGGAAGTTTAAGTAGAGCCCTGGCTGGAGGCCCTTCCACTGTGAAAAAGCCCTGAGTACACCATGAGCACTGACCACACGGGTCCTTCGGTGTGAAGCATTCAAGTCGAAGAGCATATTTGAACCATAAGACTGATAAGTAAGGCTTGGTAATGCTTACACTCACTTTCTGAACATTGTTAGAGGGCTCACACCTTTAAAAAATTACTACAGAAGTGTAAAGGAAAGCCTTCATTTTCTAAACCTGAGTGGCAAAGGAAATACTGAGGATTTTGTTACTTGCATCTAATTTTTTTGCCTTGTTTCACACCAAAATGTCAGCTAGTTGCAGGGACCTTGGAAAAGTCACTGACCACCTTGGACTTGTGTCCAAATGCGTGACTTAGGTCTGACATGGCCTTATACTCCTTGAGCTGCTTTTGTGGACAAACCTAACAGATTAAGGGGGAAATCAAGAGAAAAACAAACAAAAAACTAAATCCAAATCTCCCAACTACAATAGAAAAAGACAGATGACCCTATTTGCCGTAGTAAACTGAGACACACCAACAGCAGGGCACAGTGGCATGGAAACGAACTTGGTATGGTCTCTGAGGTCAACTCTAGGTCTGTTATAGACAGATAATTTTGGACTGATAACTCCCTTTTTTTTCAAATGTTATCAGTCAAGGGGCAATTTACTTGGCGGAGCAGTTGAAAGTAGTAACTATGAATGTGTAGAGCACATGACAAGACCCCCAAACGAATTCAGTCAATACGGGGTCCCCCTAACCGAAAAGAAAAGGCTCAACAAGTTGTGGGCATGCGCAAGGTGTTCTCATTCTCAGCTGAAGATGGGCAAGTCTCCAGCTTTGCCCCCGGGTAGTTGTTACTACAGATTCCCTTTAAGGCACAGGTGGCAAACACAAGGCCCGAGGGCCAAATCCGGACCGGCACCTTGTTTCTACTAGTGGCAGCGCTGAGCTCCTTGCCCCTAGTTAAGTAGTAGTTACATTTGTAGTCCTCAAATTACATTAGGCCCTTTGAAGGCAACTTCAAGGCTAGTGTGGCCCCCAGTGAAAATGAGTTTGACATCCCTGCTTTAAGGCATTGGCTCTGAATGTGGAGCCACTTGTTAAGTAAAATTTTGCTAAAAAGTAGAAGGCAAGTCTGCCTCAAATTGGGTCACATCTTTAGGTTACTTGTGCACCTGATAAATGGATCACACATTATGGGGCAGGTGGTTCATACTGGTACTTAATTGTAATGTCAAAATTCAACAGTAATACACATTATATGCATATATGGTAACTTGCCTCTCACAAAGCTGATCAAATACAAATTGTACAAGGGAAGATGGCAGATATATGGCAGGAAAAAAACCATACAACTGCCTTCGTTGGTTTAAATTGAAGGCTCCTAAACCATAAAAATAAGATTAAGTATTAGTTCTAATATTATCAGATGACGCTTAAGCGTCAATAAAATCAGGCTCATAAAAGGACAAAAATGGCCATACATTCACACTTACGATAGTTCTCAAATATGTTTGACAGTCTGGCTCAATTCAGAATCTCAGTTCATTAAAAAATAGATGATTAGCCCTGGCTGGTGTGGCTCAGTGGATTGAGGGCGGGCCTGCGAACCAAGGGATCCGGTTTGGTTCCCAGTCAGGGCACATGCCTGGGTTTCAGGCCAGTTCCCAGAGGGGGATGCACGAGAGGCAGCCTTACATTGATGTTTCTCTCCCTCTCTCCTTCCATTCCCTTCTGGAGATAAATAAAACCTTTAAAAATAATAATGATTAGACAGAATTCTTCTCTTAAATTATTTTACTCTTATAATTGTTACACCTTTAAATGGCCTTCCTAATGCTATAAGTCTTTACTGATATGTAAGTTATAGTCATGACTGTGTTTTACCAAACACTGTCCCCCACCAAATGTCTTTTCCTTCTATTACAATTGAGGACCGACAAATCATGGCTAAACATACTGTTGGGAGAGAAATCCCTAATGCTTCTATTTTCTTCTGTTAGAATGTGTTTCCTACCCCCAGTTATTTTGTTTTAGATTCCATTAATTTATTTTTAGAGAGGGAGAGAACCATCAATGTGTGATTGCCTCTCACGCACCCCCCGCACTGGGAATCCAACTGGTGACCCTTTGGTTTGCAGGCCAGCATTCAATCCACTGAGCCACACCAACCAGGCTCCACCCCCAATTATTTTAAGTTATTAAAACCTAAATGACATTTTAAAGGAAAAACTACCAAATGTTTTAACTACAGAATAAGTGTAACTTGAACAAATTCTGAACTATCTCAGAAGGCTTAAAACCCTCTCTTCACCCATTTTATTTTTTAAATATTTTACTTATTTTTAGAGAGGAGGGAAACATCAATGTTTGGTTGCCTCTCATGTCCCCCCTACCAGGGACCTGGCCCACAACCCAGGCATGTGCCCTGACTGGGAACTGAACCAGTGAGCCTTTGGCTCACAGCCTGTGCTCAATCCAGAGCCACACCAGCCAGGTCTGCATGTGTATTTTTAACTTCAATATAATGTAAAAACAAAAATTGTTTATAACTGACACTGAGGAAACTAGACTACAAACATAAAATTGATTCTGAATTACCAGTTCATGTTCATCGACAATGATGCAGCAACTGTGTGTGCATTTGATTTTAGCAACACTTCAATGTGGTGCAAGGCTCACTTGTAGGTTTTCCTTTTTGCTGTTTCCATCTTAGTGGTTTCCTAAGTGGCCTCAAGTAAAGGCGGGTAAGAAATGTTTTGTTATTCCTCAAACATATAAAGTGAATCTGGAAGAATAAATTCACATCTGGTTCATGGATTTTTTTCCATGGAGATGATCCAAACTCACTGTCAAGATTAGTTTGTACTCCTCGGTTTGCAGAATCTTGTGTGGAATCTGAAATATTTTGTCTGCAAGTGTTGGGGAAACAACTGATTCAGATGTTTGTGCTAAGTTCTAGTTTTAGATATATTTCTCCCTCATTAGAAGTTAAAAAAGGAACCTTACTGATTTAGATTTGGGGGGCCACAGCCCTAGTAATTGTGTTTAAATATTTCCCCAAGTCCCATTCCATTCTCTTTTCATTTCCCCTCAGGAAACAAATGAAGTGCAAATGAAACCTTGTTTCACAGTCACATTTTAGGAGATAAAAGATTAATCTTAGCTTATTTTTATCTTTTGACTTTAAATCCTCCAGCCAATATTTAAGACAGGCTGGTGTAAGAGCCATCGTGACCCTGTAGCATCCAATCACTTGGAACTCACTGATGGGTAACTCAGGGCTCAGAGGGAGTTACCTGGCAACTAAACAGGGCGCTCTTGTGTTCCACCATTGTTTGTACGTCCACTGAGGCACAGCCCTACCACCAGCTAGAGCACCCACAATCACGTTAACTTTTCTAGTTTTAAAATGTCCTCTTTATTCCACATAGCACTTAACTAGGTATCATTTGCATCTGAGGAAGAGATGGCCTACAAAACTGATGAATAAAACACTACCCTCTACAAAATATAGTCCAATTTTATACATTTCCAGGCAACCCTAGCCAAGCGTATCAAAATGCAGAAACATGGGGATCATCACTACATTTTACATAAAAGGGAAGTATCAACAGTAAACTTCAGAAAGTGGTAAATTCACCTGTCCTTTGAAATGGAAGTATGCAATTGTTACAAAGCCATGGTAAATGGTTTATAAAATGTAATTTTATTTTACGTTACTCTGCTGTTACATAGGGCACAACATTTTCACAAGGCGTTTTGGGACTACAGTCAGTTGTCAGCAACGCACGGTCGCCGTCCAGCTCTGGACGGTCACTAGACACGCCGGGCTCCCTCCCACATGTGCACACATCCGCACAGAAAAACACTAAGGTACTGGACTTGGACTTGTGGACTGCAATGTGTTTCCCCATTCCACTGCATTAAGAAATGACATGCACTTTAATTTATCAAAAGCAATGCTTGTATTCTGGCAGCAACATGCTACTTCTACTACATAGTAAAGTGAATACCAGAACTACAAAGACGAGAGGTATAAGTGAATTTTTATTAGGAAGGGAAGTTGTCAACCGAAACAGCAGCAAATGAAGAGTAAAGAAGGAAACCCCCTGTTGCCACAGACACGCAAGCCCTCCACCACCTGACACAGAAGACATTCCAATTTGTGACCCCCAGCCCAGAAAAGCCAAATCGTTTCATTCAATCTAAAAATTCTGGAGTCCCACCCAAAAGGAATACATGAACGTGGAGAAGGTGCTTACTGAAAGGAAGCCCCCAAAGAAGAGCAAGGGAGGGAATGTAGAAAGAAGTTATGTAAAACACTCTTTAAATTGTAATTAACTACATTTTCAAATCTTCACAGTAATACAAAACACAGCCACTTGCAGAACTGGTTCAGATTACTTAAATACCAGATACATTTTTAGTCCTCTACGTAAGTGTTTGGAAGTTACTTATGTTGATGTGAAATGAAGCTATTAATACTTTTCTACAGCAGTAACTGCACACCAGGAAGGCCAAGACAAACACAAATCAAGGAATGGAGTTTTCCCGAAGCTGCAGTGTGAAAAGACTATAAACAGTTGATTCCATACACACGAATGGGGCTCTTTGCTCTAGGAAATCCAAATGGAATAAGGAATGGAGATGTGTACAAAGGCTTCTGGAGGGAAGGATGACACCCTGCGTGTAGTTAGTTTTCCGCGCCTTCTGCCGCATCGCATTCTTCTCCGGCACTGTCTGATGTCCATAGCTAGGAGAAAAAAGTCATATTAAGTTACTGTTTCCGAGTAGACAATTATGTCCAGTCCTACCATTATATCAAACTGGAATTCTGAGAGCAGTGAATTACTCAGACAATGAGGATTATAATTAAGATGGGAAGTTACAGTTCTCAAAACCCCAACCACCACCAACTCCTCCCCAGAGCATGTCCCTGCAGACTGTTGCAGTGCATCTAGAAAGTGACACACGTATGCACTGAGCACGTTAAATTTTTTAAATTTATTGATATTAGAGAGGGAGGGAGAGGGAAGTGGGGGAGGGAGGGAGGGAGGGAGGAGAGGGAGATTGGTTGCTCCACTTATGTTTGCGCGCTCACTGGTTGCTGCTTATATGTACCCTGACCAGAGATCGAATCTGCAACCTTGGCATATTGGGACGATACTCTAATGAACCGAGTTATCTGGCCAAGGCTATCTGAATACATTTTAAAGCTTACTCTTTATAAGTACTAAAATTTCAGGAAAAAAAAGCAAGGTTGTAACATCCTTAGAATTTTTGCTCTCTCATTTCTAGCAGCTCAAAGCTCTTCATGAAAGCACTACTGAAATATAGATTGAGATTCATAAGGCCAAAAAACTTAAGGGAAGTGGAGAGACCATGGTCATAGTAACTATTTTCGAGTAGCTGAAAAGTTATAGAGCACAGAAGTCGGTCCCTTTGTGTTGCTGCAAAGAGTTGAGCCGGGACTGGGCGACAATTTCAGGAAGAGGCGGGCGCGCACGAAGACACAAAGGAAGGACTCGGGAGCTAGGCAGGATACAGAAACAAAACTGATCTCCAAGGGTCTACGTTTAGAATGGAACAATGAAGTGAGAATGGAAGAGTCAATGTTTATCGACTAAAACCCAAGGCTCACAAAATGGATTTCTGTTAGACCAGGACACTACTTGAATTTCAGAAAAGCTGGACTCCTACTCAATCTTTAAGTTATTGTTTAGACACTAACGTAAACAAAAATGAAACCAACGTCCCCAGAGAACCATCTCCACAAGAGAGAACAGACACCAGTGACAACACGGGCGGCACCCGGCGCATCTGGGAAGAGGCCCAACCCCTCAGGCCGCGTTTCTTCCGCAGAAACTGCTCTCAACCAGCACCATCACCTCACTGTCACCTCATGGCGACGGGGACTCGTGTCTTCACGATTCCCTGCACACCAGAGCTAACCAGATTTGGTGCTGGTATCAGAAAGAACCCTGTTATTCCAGCAGGGCACACACAGTGTCAAAAAAAAAAAAAAGAAAGAAAGAACCCTATTAGCAAAAGGTAAAGCCACAGACCAGGGCATGGGGGGAGGACTACATTAATAGTAAAAGGTGGGTGGGTCTCCTTCCGCATTTTGTCTACGGTTCTGACATATCAAATTTACTTGAACCCATAAAAGACACTAAATAAAGCTCAACCTGTATTTTTCTCCTCCGTTACTTTTTATCATCTGCTTGTCTGAGTAGTAGGAAGAAAAATGAGAGAAACCAAATTTAAAAAGACACACAAGCCGCAGGGAGGAGCTGGCCCGGAGGCAGAGGTGGGCCATGGAAGTGGGTATCCTCGGCCTCTCTCGGGCCAACAGCACTCACACACCATCCACGAGGTAAAGTTTTATTAGCAGCAGGCAGTTCCAGTGATTTTAGGGAAGCTTAGATGGCTACAATACCTCTTGCCTTGCTACAGCTCATTTACCCTAGAGAAGAAAATGCTGAAACTACCTAAACTCTCCATATATTTTTTAAGATTTTATTTATTTTTAGAGAGGGGAAGGGAGAAAGAGGGAAAGAAACATAAATGTGTGGTTGCCTCTCGAGCACCCCCTACTAGGGACCTGGCCCACAACTCAGGCAAGTGCCCTGACTAGGAATCGAACTCGTGACCTGTTGGTTCCCAGCCCGCACTCAATCCACTGAACCACACCAGACAGGGCTAGACTCTCCATGTCAACCCGATTTATTATCAACTTCATCCCAATGAAACAGTGATGTGAACTGATTATGAGTTCCTGCAATTTTTGTACCTTCTCAGGAAGGTCTGATAAAATGCCTGTTCAATGCAAAAACCTGCCCACAAAAAAATAGTTGTCCTATACAAAATACACTTTTATTCATGCATCTACATACTCATTTTCTAAGAGTAAGTGCAGCTGTTACACGACTGCCCCAAGAGATAGGGGCCTGAAATAAAATAGAGGTCCTGCTCCTGCAAAGGAGATGAGAGAACGAACGACTCACTGTGAGGTTGTCCCTAAGCAGCTGCATGATGAGGGTGCTGTCTTTGTAGGAGTCTTCGTTCAGTGTGTCGAGCTCGGCAATGGCCTCGTCGAAAGCCTGGTGAGACAGTAACATCCATGGTAAACTACCTGCATCACCACCACCTGGCTGGTTCAGTTACAAACCATTTGTACAAAAATAGGTCAACGTCCACCTTATGTTCTACTATCCATTAAGAACAAAACTTGGTGGAATCGTTTCCTCAGATTCTCAGTTTAAGAATTTATGATGGTAAGAAAAAGGAGGAGATATCCCAATAAAAGTAGTAGAAATCATCCCTGAATACCCAAGTAAATAAAATACCTAGAAATCAACTATTTGTTATCTCAAATAAGCCTGGTGAAGAGGGTCTCTCTGAACGCACATCTTACCGTTTTAGCCAGTGTGCAGGCCAGCTCCGGGTTATTCAGGATCTCGTAGTAGAACACGGAGAAGTTCAGAGCCAGCCCCAGACGAATTGGGTGAGTGGGCTGCATCTCCTTCTTGCTGATATCAAAAGCCTCTTGGTAAGCTCCCTGGGAATTATCTATCGTTTCTGTGAAGGCAAAAAAAAAAAAAAAAGAAAGAGAAAAGCAGGATACTGAAAACATCCATCCGGTATACAGCATATTAACCCTCCTAACATATACTGCTAGCTCTTGGTAGAACCAGATTTTTCTCTCTAGCCTTCTTTTAAAATCACAGTAGCAAACCAAAACATTATCTAGTATTGGGTATTTAAAAACTAGTTTACAATGTTGCTGGCTTATAATCAGCCTAATCAGAAAAACCCATTAATATACTACATCAGATTTTTTCTTTACTGGGGCTCCAACAATTTTCTTCTTTTATACTGTTTACTTTTATAACTTAAAAATGCAGTAATTAAAAATAACTTGACTGGTATATGCCAATAATATCTTAATAAAGCTGGGGGGAAAACTGGCTATAATACCCCTTCTCGAAATAATGAAAGGTACTTTACAAAGATCACCACCACCCAAATCTCTATTTTTGTAACTCATTTGTGAAAACGTACTGACCCTTGGTATCAAGATGTATTGTGCAAAAAGCAATATAAAAGTGCCAGCATCCAGGACGAAATCTGCCCTGACTTGAGTCTGGTTACTGGCTTAATAAAAACGTCACCTCCCTGCCCTGGCTGGTGTGGCTCAGTGGGATGAGTGCCCATCTGCACACCAAAGGGTTGCCAGTATGATTCCCAGTCAGGGCACATGGCTGGGTTGCGGGCCAGGTCCCCAGTGGTGGGGTGCACAAGAGGCAACCACACGCTGATGTTTCTCTCCCTCTCTCCCCCACCCCCCGCTTCCCCTCTAAAAATAAATAAAATCTTTTTAAAAAGGCCACCTTTCTGAAAAAAATATTCAGCAAGTATTACCAACACTAATGTGATTATATCCCTGTCTGAAAAGGGTAGGTTTTCTAAATGAGGCTGCTAGCCCACTAGGGCTTTGGAAATACTGACCTACAGAAATTCGATGTTCCCTGCGCAGCCTGAACCTGCCCCTGTCCCCTGCTCTGAAATGGCAAGTGTGTTGGATGGGAGCAAGGCTGCTGAGCCCCACACTAAGGAGCGCTGGCTGGCTGCTGGCTGGCTCTCGAGGAGGCACTACGGTGAGTAAAGTGTCTCAGCCCCTCAGTTGTGAATGCCAGCCACCTCCAAACCTCAGACTAGTGCAGGATTTCGCGCACAGGACTACAAAGTGCCAACAAGCCAGGAAGGGTGAGATCAGATGAACACTGGGGCCGACTCGCTGGCGTCGCAGAATGTTTAGTTCTGTCACACTCAGTTTTGCTGTTTTTACAGCAACAGGGATTTACATAATACACTAAGTTTAATATACAAATTTTATTACAACAGGGTAACGAAATTTTCTCTTCATGTCTTTAAACTGATATTTGGATGGTAAAACCGTCTCACTTTCAGTCAGTAACTCTGTGGGAGTATGCCTTTTCCAGATGGCACAAAATTGAGAACAAAATAATAGGCTTGTTGGGAAGGAATAAGGAGTTAAGTGATACTTCTACCTAGAACTTGCTGGTAGCAGAAACATACACAAAACTTAATGGGATCTCATTATACTCAGCTACCAGCTCTCCAGGAGAATGACTTCACTGCTAATTAATTTACTTTGATTTTTCAAATAAGCATGCTAGGCAATTCAGTTAGTCCTCTTTTCCCCAAGTCTATGTCTTTTGATAAATTATATGCAAGCAATAATACTCTCATTTCGCCTCTCCTCACAAATTTGGTTATAGGTGATTAGTAGTCAATGTTATGATCCTTCAAAACAGGCAGTGGTTAACATGTCAAACAGGAAAACACATCCGGTTTCCACAGTATAAGGAGCTCACTCAAAGCGTACGCAAAGGGCTCCAGGCCTAAATTATGGTGAACCACCATCTACAGCATAAGAGATAAAGCCTGTTTTTAATAACATCTAAACAGAGTGTAATCAGGAAGTTTATGAGGATATGTTTATTGATTTTTTATTAGAGGAAGGGGGAGGGTGGGAAAAAAACGTCGATGTGAGAGAGAAACAGCAATCGGTTGCCTCCCATACGCACCCTGACCAAGGACCAAACCAAAGCCTAGGCACGCGCCCTGAATGGGAATCAAACCCACGGCCTTTCGGTGTGCTGAACGATGGCCAACCAGCTGACCCGCCTGGCCAGGGCTATGAGTGTAAGTTTTTAAATAGGACACATAATGTGAACTCGTGGCTATATTTTCATTTTTGAGAACATAAAGTAACATTATTTTCTTTATACACAGATTCCAAAATGGTTTTTCAAGTTACAGAAGACCCCCAGACTACACAGAAACTATTGTCATAATGCCCCATTAACCCCCCCTCCCTATTTCACATTTTAGCTTTACCCATAAACCAAACACACGCACGTTTGCGATCATCACCGCATGCAACTTCGGCAAGGTACCGGAAGTAATCTCCCTTCATTTTCAGATAGAAGACCTTACTCTCTGGATTAGTTGCGTTGGCTATTAAGTACTTATCCAACAATTCCTGAAAGGAAGAAAATAAAACATTAGGCATCAACAGGAAGGTACTACCACAGTCGAGAACTCCCAGGTGTGTGCAGTCAATCGTCCACACAGTGGCTGCCCCGCACCACTGTGGACTCACACGCAGGTGACAGCGGGCCGGGTGCTGCCTGGGCTGGATGCTCCGGCTCATGGCAAGTCTGGTTTCTAACAGTAAAGCTGGACCACACCAAACGCTTGTCAGAAAGAGCCCATCTGTTCACTCACACGTTCACTTGGCAAGCATTTCCTTATACCTGCCAGGTGCCAGGCACTGCATTTGGCCGGAAGGGTTATAAAGACGCCACGAGGCAAGGTCCTTGACCCTAAAAGCTCAGGCTCTAATGCAGGAAGGGTAAGTGTACCATTCAGCGCACACCAGGCAGTGAAAGGAACGCGCGTGAGGCTGTGGAAGCAGGGAGGCGTTCCTGGGAGGGACACTGGGCCTGTCTGGGAGGACGGTGGAACGTAGCCCTCGGCGTGCCAGGGCAATCGCTTCAGGAGGGGACGGAACAGCACAACCGGAGAGCAGCCAGTCTCCAGCCTGAGCCAGCGCAGGGCCAAGACGAGTGTGTCCACTGAACATCGACATAGTTTTAAATATATGTAAAATACATTTTCTAAGTTTTTAAAACTGTGTTACTATTTAAATATATCTTTAACCTTCATTTCATACAAAGAAATGAGCAATGCTCCAATGAGCTCATACTTCCCAAACTGAGTTTCCTGCAGAAGGTGTGCGCCTGGGAGTACAAAAAGTCACAGAAGCCACACTTAATAGGTATCTTCTGAGACTATCAATTTTACTAAATGCTAAGTAATTTTAAAACCTTTTTGAATTTAAAAACATTACAAAGATGATAAAATAAAATTCTCATGGAAAATTTAAGACACTGGTACCTACTATACCCCCTAGGCTTGTTTGGGAGAAAAAACAACAAATGGATGTGAAAGAATAGGACGCGTCGCCCAGGTGCTCAGCGAGTGTCAGTGGCGCTTGCCTGGCCAGGCTCCCCCACTCCCCCACGCCCCCAGAGAGGCCAAGGTTGAGAAGCGCTGGAAGCAAGGAGCAGAGAGGTGACCATGTCTGCACTGCGGAAAAATGGTCACCAGTATTATCAGTTAACATTACATAAAAATGCGACCTCTGATACAGAATTGGGACGTTTGCAGAACCACCCAGTAAGACGGTTTCAAAGTCTCATAAATCTGTAACTTCAGAAGTAAAAGGTTGTTTACAAAGTTTAGAAAATGTAGTTCTTACCCGATTAGAAATGGCCTAAATACATGATTACCTATTTTAAAGGAAATAAACAGAAAAACATTTAAAATGTTTTAAATCCTTAAATCACTTGTTAAAAGAACGTCTAGGGTACAGGTAGCATGTAAAAGGGCCCAGCGCTGAGGGAAGCTAAGCCTAAGACTGCAGTGATGCTACACGACAGAGCCCCAGAAGCTGACGCGTCACTTCAAGCGGCAGGCACCACAGGGCGGCTGGGCCTGGAGCGCTGCCCGGCAGGGACAGCAGCGCTCGCTGCCATCAAGGGCTGCGGCCCAGCACCGAAGGCCACTGTGAACACAAACGCTGCTCCCTCCCTCCCCACCCGAAGTGAAAAACATCGGAAAGATTGACTGTGATAATTTCTTCTCAACATCGCCGATACGATTTTACTAGGTATTAACATGAACCCGAGAAACTCCCACAATCTGAGAAAATCATACTTCTCCCCTTTAATACCATTTTTACACATAGTGAGACTGTCACAAAAAGGTCACTTGTTTCTGAATCTCAGATTGACTCAGTCATCGCTACTTTTTAAAATGGTATTGTTCGATTATAGTTTACACCCAATATTATTCAGTTACCACTATCTAAAAAAACTAAACCAGAGTAGACTCTGGGAAGTGGTATCAAACAACGCAAAGGCAGCATGGGAGCCGTGGCAACCAGCACTGCCACGCACAGCCATTCTAAGGAGCTAAGACAAGGTCCCACAGAGGGGCTCCGGGAAGGTGCCAGCTCTGATGAAGACATTTTCAAGTCACAGAAAAGAGCTACTTGGTGGCACCTTTAAGACCTTGTGCTTTCTGGTTAAATCTGGTGGAACTGTGGTAGCAGAGGCTGAGGAGGGCCAGACTAGAGGGAGGTCTTGAGGTGAGAAATGGGGTTCCACCGCCAATCCTTGCGGGGCCCCTCAGGTCAGATGGGGGTGCCCTCCCCGGGGCTGCATCCCTGGCACAGGCCTTCTGAGGACCAGGGGAACCACTGAGCAGCCGCCTCAGCGCGAGCTGCAAGCCCTCATTCCTAAACTTATGAACTCTGACTCCCAGCTCCCATGCAGCCATGATGCACGGTTCACGGTGCTGGCTCTCATAAAGCAGCTTGAGCATCGCTTCCATCCCGGAGGGTGGCCAGGTGGCATGGTTCGTTGTCAGATGGCGCCAGCTCTCTGAGAAGGGACCAACAGGTACAGAGGGACTGTGTCTCTCCACGGGCTGACAAGAAGCAGAGCTCTTACTTTAGCCTAATTAAAGATGGGGGTTCTGCTGCATGCCCCACTGACATGATCACGGCTGCGCCAGGGTCACCCACACCGGCCATCGCTCATGCCACAGAGAATAAAGGCTGTGAGTATTTATGACATGCAGCCTAAGTGTACAACTCCTTCATTAAAAAAAAAAAAAACTCAATACAGAACAGAGGAAAAAAACAATGGTAGTGGCTCCCTGCATAAGAAAACCTTTCCATGTAAGGTAAAAAGTCAGGACAGAGGAGCCCGTTGTAACCTTTACACATTTAAAAGTCCCCTACAAACTTCTGTACGTTGTCCCTGTCAGGGAAGCAGGAGTGCCCCCTGTGACTCCGTGGCCAGCTGCTGGGTGGTCCTGGGAGGCCTGAGAGCTAGGCTGGGGCTCCCTCCAGGCGGCCCCTGTGCTGGACCAAGGGACAGAGGCGGGTGGTGCGTCCCGCTCTGGGACCTGAGAGATCAGTGAAGAAGGCAGCGAACTCCCTCCCCAAATTTACAGTTACAGGATGGACTAGTAACAGAGGGTCGCCTGGACTAAAAACACCCGAATGGGAGCGCAGGCAGAGGGAAGGACACGAGCTGCGACACAGGCCACTTGCGGAGAGGAGCGGCAGCGACGCCGCATCACTGAGAGCTCCAAACTTCTTACACAGGAAGCACCTGCCTATCAGATGAACAAATGCCAATCGGTCAACTGCAGTACACCATAACCCCTTTTATAACTAGCATTTTGTGACCCTCAACTATTCTAAAGTGAAGTCAGGTGATAACATATCTACGCACAATTTGAAACACACATTAGCATCCTCCACAGACGTAAGATCTGCAAGAAACAACAGGGGTTTCAATGTGCGCATGTCCCCAGGGCCGTGGTGCTGAGCTGATCTCTGCAGCGTCTGCTCCAAGAAGCGTCACGAGCACCGAGAATGCACGGGTGCAGACTTGCGCAGTCAGACCTCATCATGAACAGCCTGGCTGGGCAGGCTGCAAACCAGGCAAAGGACAGCTTCTGATTTCGCATGGCAGTTCAGTCCGGGGTAACTCTGTATGCATTGAAAACACCGTGTGTTTAAATGTAGCACCAAATTACGTCTCGACCTCAGATAAAGGTAAGTTTCTACCTAAATGACCAAGCACTGAATAAAGGCCAGCCTGCCAAGCAGGCCCACCTCTAGTTCAGAATGTTTCCCCATGTTTCCCATTCACAACACGCTGTGGCTGGCCTGTCAAACAGCCGGCACAGCGCCTGTTGCAGGGGAGACCTGTGTGTCGGGCCGGCGTCAGCGTGGCCCGACAGCTTGCCAGGATGGGGACAACAGTGCCGATCCAGTGCTTTCCTGGAATTGCTTGCTTTTTGAGTTCTTCACTCTTTATCCAAGCAGTGACACACACAAGGTACCTACCACCCTAACTTTCTAACAAACACCTCCCCATCTGTTCTCTCACTGTTTTGCTCCTTCGGGGAAGCTGTCTTTGGAAAAACCATTACCTCATACTGGTATCTTCAGTTCGAACTTAACACCCCAGGATTCTTCCTCCCTTATTTATGTCTTCTCTTCACACAGTGAGACTCTGCCTTCCATTTAAATGATAGCTAACAAATGTCATCACACACAATTCGAAAGTCAAAAGCCAAGTTTCTCGCCCTCTCCTGGGTCCTACAGACCCCCAGTCCCTTCCCCTTCCTCAAGGTGAGGCTCACCTTCAGTGTCGCCTGCCCTCCCCTGCAGGGAGAGCCCACCCACAGCCCCAGGTGCTGTGCTCCGCTCCCTCCTGCTGGCTCGCTCCCACACTGCTCTGCGTCTCGCTTTCCCACACAGCCACCCCACTGAGGTCACTCCCGTGTCCACAGACGGGATTCCATGGCACGGGCACAAGGTCATTGTTTAAAGGGCCTCCGGAGTCGCTTCAAATCTTTTGACGTTCCCAACCACGTACCAAATGTGCACTCGATCTTGGATTTTCAACTGTCCCCCTGGGAGCAGTTTCCACTGACGTCCCCACTGGCCATGCAGGCCTGCTCCTGTGTCTCAACGTCCTTCTGAACAGAGCGTCAAACTTTTCTATCTTCTCCAATCCAACAAGCAAAATACATCTTACTACGGTTTTATTTGCAATTTTCTGATTTTATAAATTACATGCCATAAATGAAGTAGAACATCTGTATGACTTTTTCTATTAACTGGGTTTTAATCCTTTGCCATTCCTAATGGTTTTTTTCCTTTACTGATTTCTGTTTATATGTTAATGATATTAGTTCACTTTCCAGATGTATCTCATATGAACTTCACATACTTAAAGACTTCTGTCAGGCTATAAAACATCATTTATTAATATTTCTTTAGTACATTAAATCAGACATAGTATTACCAGTGTTTCTGACAAATATGAGAAGCAGAGGTTAATGTGACTATTCAATTTCAGAACAAATAAAACACATGAGCAGAAGACTTGTAATTGAAATGCAACTCTGCCCTGGCTGGTGTGGCTCAGTGAGTTGAGTGCCAGCCTGCAAACCAAAAGGTCGCAGGTTCGATTCCCCATCAGGGCACAGGCCTGAGTTGTGGGCTGGGTCCCCAGTTGGGGGCGTGTGAGAGGCAACTGATCAATGTATCAATGTTTTCTCTCACACTTAAGTGTCTCTCTCCCTGCCCCCCCAAAAAAACTAAATAAATAAAATCTTTAAAAAAAAGAAATCTGTGACCCACCGCCTTACCAGAGAGATGCAACAGGAGTTCCAGAGGAGGACAGAACAAATGAGGGTGAGCTGTCACTCGGAGACACTGGCTGAGACCCTCACAGTAACAGCACAAACGGTGACCCCACAGTGCGGGAAGCACACTGAGTCTCAAAGACGGTGCAGCAAAAACACATTCATACCTAGACTGTCGTGGTGCGACTGCAGAATACCAAAGACAAGAAATTCTTAAAAGTAACCAGAAAAATGACATGTGACCTATAAAGGAAGGAACAATGTGACTGCCAGTTGCTTTTTCATCAGAAACCAATCAAGTGTTTTCGAATTGCTGAAGAGACAGCTGGAGGTTAAAATTCAATAACCGATTCAAAGTACCATGTAAAAGCAGGTGCAAAACACATTTCCACACTAAGACAGAGGTCCCACAGCTTTACTGAAGGAAACTTTTCAGAGTGGGGAGGGAGAAGTAATGGAACAAAGGAAAAGTCACCAGTTACAATAATTACAGCAACTACAATGTCAAGTAACTGAAAAATTCCTGGTCATAATCTGAAGTTTCCGCTCTCCCAAAACTGGCACCACAGAACTGGTACAAGATGCTGAGTAACGATGCCCGCGATACCTTGTGTTTGCAGAGGACAGCACTTCAAGTTCTTTTGTACTAGCTACGTGCGGAAGATTGGGGTGGCTATTAATGGACACCTGTTCCCAACCTTTTAGAGGATTATGTAAAATTAAGGGTATTTAGCTTTTTTCTTTAACCAAATAAGTTTTAATAATATGGCTACCTTTATGGCTACCCTTCCTAAAATTTACAACTATGATAATCTGCTACCAGGAGAAACTATTTCATTAGAACAATCAGGAATCTCAAATATCCTATCCCTTTTAAGATAACTGACAAGATGTGGGTTCATTTGAGATTGTGTTGGCAACAGGCTAGCCAACTGTGTACGTGGTAATGACTCACACACACACCCCAACCATGGCGGGGCAGTTTGCTTTCACAGCCGTGCACCTCCGTTTCTTCACGTGTAACATGGAACTTGTGGTCATGCCTACTTCACAGGGCCAGTGAGCTACTACAAACTGCCCGGAACACTGCTCAGTGAGGCCAGAAACCTCCACCACCATGCACGACCACCCAACCCTCCTCCTAGACATGAGACACCCACACCACCCACACAGCCCCCTGAATGGGCCATTGAGACACTATAAACTTATTGTAAAACCATTAGTTTTCCCTTCCTAACACAGTCTACTGTTGGTTCTCCTCCCCTAATCAATTTTCTGTCTTAGAAGAGGCCCTCCGTGCCCCAGGGAGGACCTGGGTGCCATCCTAACCTCTCTGGGCTCACACCCCAAGCCCCTGGATGGAATCTTCTCTAAGTCAAGACTCTGGAACACGGCTCAGACAAAGGAGCACAGACACTCTGGGAACCTTCGTAACTGTGAGCCACCGAAGGGAAAGACGTTCTGCTGTTGCCACCAGGCCGCATTCCCAGCCACCCAGGCTCCCCAGTGCACCCGTGAACCCCCCCACGCCACGCCCCACCCCAGCAAAGGCTATCACACCCTGATGAGCGCACATAACCACACACAGCCGTAACTCCCCAACACGGACAGATCAGGATTAACAAGAGAACCAAGGCAAACACCAATTTCTACACTTCCCCTTGGAGAACCTGCAATTTACTAGTATCCGGAAACGCCCTTAGCCACTGATTTGTGAAGGAAAAGACAAATGCTAGCAGGAAAACGAGTGTTTAAAACAACTAACTGATTTGATTTTTAGAGAGAGAGGGGAAAGTTGCAGCGGGGCTGGGGGGAGAAACATCGATCTGCTCTCCACTCGCTCATGCTGGCTGGTTCTGGTACGTGCCCAGTGACTGGGGGCCAAAAACGCAACGCTGCCATGTAGGGACGACACGCCAAACAACGGAGCCAAGGCCAAGTTTGATTTTGTTTTTTTTGTTTTGTTTTTTTTTTAAGGAAAAAAAAGAAAAAAGAGCAGTAAGTCAAATCTCAGTTGGGTCATAATTAATCCAACTAAACAGACATACTGATAGCTGATAAAAAGATGTTCTAATAATTAAAATAGGTCACACTGCCTTGCTCACTTAGTAACTAGGTCAAGTTTTGCTATATCCTAGGGACTCTATTAAAAATAGGTAACAGCCTATACAAGCAAAGATTCCAGTATACTTTCATATGAGCTTTGTCTTTCATAAGTCTGTGACAAACTGAATTAAGCCATTTCTACATTATAGAAATGACATAATTATTCACGATGAGTTTTCCATCTGTGGCTAACCCATGCCACTTACCCCTGCTGCATTATTAAAACAACCTTCTAGTCCAGCCTCTAGTCTGCCAGCTCTGTCGCAAAGCACACAGGAAAGAATGGGGTCAAAAAGAATTAAAGAGGCTATGGGAAGAAAATTATTGCAACTAAACTTACTGGGTTACTGCTAGCAGCACAAAGAGTGGCCTTAGAACATAAAGTACTGCTCACTATTTTATAGAAGGAAAAAACAAAAATGAAGTCTTTCTTCTTACACACCCTTAACAGCTTACCAACACAGACCTGAATTGGGCACACTTTATTTTAGGGACAGCCACAAAAGGGACTCAGGACACTGGGAAACTCCAGACAACACAGAACTGGGTCTCTTGAGTAGACTTGGTGAGGAAGAAAACCGCATTCTTTCATGGGGAGAGAATCAGAGCGAAGGTAAGGAAACCACCCGCACAGGAGAGAACCCCAGGTCCTCCCACGGGGCTGGGGAACGGGGAGGAGGACAGTGAGGGAGGAGGCGGGGACAAAGGCTGGAAGTCTCGAAGTCCCATCATGAAACTTGGATTCCATCTCATCTGGTAACGACTGCGATTTGTTTTTATTTTTATTTATTGATTTGATAGAGAAAGACACACAAACACCATGGATTTGCTGTTCCCCCTACTTTCTTGCATCCACTGGCTGTTTCTTGTGTGAGCCCTGACCAGGGATGGAACCTGCAACCCTGGAGCATCTGCGTGATGCTCTAACCAGCTGAGCTCCCCTACCCAGCTGGCGCAGTTGTGAAAATTTTAAAAGCAGCAGTTATCACCCCTCATGTCTTTTGAAGTAAAACCAGTAAATTAGTCAAAGAGATAAAAGTGAGGCACTCCAGTTAAAGAGCGTGAATGTGTAAGGGCCCGATTCTCCCCCACTCCTGCACGGACCGAATTCAGAGCAAGGTGTAGTGACCTCAGAAGAATAAGACCTGTAAAGGCGGCTCTACAGCAAAGGGCAGTGGCAACGGGAAGAGCACTCTTTCAGAAAAGTTGAATTTGGGTTCACAGCTAACTGGCTGAGTAGCTAAGCAAATCCATACACCTCGGTTTCCTTACAGGTAAGCACATCTCACCTACCATAAATGCACATACACAGGGCAAGGAAACAGATCTGAAAGTATTAATAAGCTGTAATTTGTAACTGACTGTGAAATGAGCGCAGCGACACCTAAATTACATCTTGTAGCACAGGTGTGATTTCAGCATTTACGGGAGACGGAAGCTTTACAACGACGAAGCAGTGAGAAGCAGTGAGAAGCGGGACAGGAGCAAAGCACTGGAGTGTCTGGGAGGACAATTTGGCCAGCGTGCAAACAATGGGGTAATCATGAGCTGTCCTTAAGTAAACTTTTTCTTTAACCCGCACCGAGAATACGTATTTATTGATTTGAGAGAGAGAAAAGGAGGGGGGAGGAAAAGACAGGGAGGGAGAACCATCAATTGGTTAGTCACCTCTTTGTGTCCCCGCTCTGATGGATGGCTGAAGCCTCAACCTAGGTAAGTGCCCTGACCAGGAATCGAACCTGCAACTTTTTGGTGTACAGGATGACACCCAACTAACTGAGCCACCCGGCCAGGACTGTAAGTCAACTTTTATGTCAAATCACTTCTGATCATTTTCTCCATAAGCAAAGAATTTCAGATTAAGGGGACTTTTTATCCGCGACGACTGGATAGCCACATGAAAAGAAAGAGGGCTGAACTTCTTCCTCATACCACATGCAAAAATTAACTCGGAATGAACCAAAACCACAGTCTAAGAGCTAAGACAGTAAAACTCCCAGTGAGAGCATGAATGTTAATTTTCAAGACCTTGAATCAGGCAATGGTTTCTTAGGCATTTCAATGAAAGCACGAGCAACCTAAAGAAAAAAAATTGGACTTCATCAAAATTAACAACTTTAAATATTTGGCAGGTGTGGGAAAGGAAATAAAAATTTCTGTGGGACCATCAGTACACCAGTTCCCCTTACCCAGTTTCACTTTCCTTGGTTTCAGCCACCCATGGTCAACTGCAATCCAAAGCTATTACACGGAAAATTCCAGAAAAATTCATAAGTTTTAAATCGCATGCTTTTCTGAGTACTGTAGTGACGTCTTGTGCCATGCACTTCATCCTGCCCAGGATGCCAGTCACCCCAATCACCCCCTTGTCCAGCGTCTCCCCCCTGCACGAGCTCCCTGCTCTGTTAGCCTGTGAGCAGCCACCTCTGCCATCGGACAGACCGTCACAGCGCTGCAGGGCTTGCGTTCGAGTCGCCCTCACTTCACTCGGTCAGGGCCCCACAGCACAAGAGCAGCGGTGCTGGCCATTTGGATGTGCCCCAGAGAAGCCACCAGGTGCTTCCGCTGAGTGAAAGCGTGCACATCTGCAGGAAAACCATAGTGTGAACAGGGCTCGGCAGCGTCCAAGGTTTCAGGTGTCCTCTGGGGGGTCTTGGAACATAACCCCTGTGGATAAGGGGGGATGACTGGAACTTGATTAAGTCAAATCAATGTATACCATTTCCTATGTCAAATGTCAGGCCTTGGATGTTCAAGTATCATATAATTTATATATATATATATATATATATATATATATATATGCTAAATTACATAAAAATTAACTTTCATAAAGCAAAAATATATTAATGGAATGCCTAGTCCTTCCAGTATCTAACTTCCTGACATCACCAAGAGCCAATGGCCTGGCCTCTGCAGTCAGCTAGAGCAGTTTCTGACTGAGGACCTTTCTGGCCACAGCACCAGGCCATCAGACCCCTGAGACGGCATCATAAGCACAGAGGGTCTGCAAAGCATGCATACCGACAAATACTTGGCAAAAAGCGCCGGCTGCAAGGTCAGAACACTTCGTGTACGTTTCACTGCAGGTGTCTGATGCCATTGTTTAAAAGAGCAAAACTTTTCTGAGCTTCATTCAAGTAATGTCTGGGGCACAATGAGCAAAACAAGAGGGAAAATGGCAGGACTAATTCCTGTAAGTAACATCAGCAAGAGTTACTCGGGTGGTAAAAAGTATGACCTGGAAACCAGCACTGTTCAGGTGTCAGAGCATCTCCATGTCCCTTCCCACTCATCTCCCACAATCCCCTGGACACAAACACAATGCCAGACTGTCCTTTAAGAAAGCACTGGCATCCAACTTACAGAGGGCCTTAGTGTCACGGTCTCTCCGCTGCCCCAAGGGAATCCCGCAGCAGACATCCAGGAGAAAGAGCGTTTCAAGACAAAGTCAGTAAACAGAGGGTATCTCACAGTAATACATGCTCAGTACCTCATGGCCACGCCCAACCGTGTGACTCGTCCAGGTGACGAGGAGGTTGTGGAGCACTGCTCACCTGGACAGAGAAAATGTATATGGAGAGTCGAAAGCCGAGTGAAGATAGTTTCACTGAAGCTGTTCTCTGAAAGCTCTGGGACTTTCAAACCCAAATGCCAACAAGACAAAAAAGGCCATTACCAACCAACTCCACACAGTGCTCAGGCTGGGCACTGGGGAGCGAAGAGACATCACAGAAGCCTGACATTGCCATTCCCAACGTAGGGAAGCAGAGGCCGTCCAACACACCAACCTCTTTGAACGTCACAACGAACGCACAAACACTAGGTGCACACTCAACTCACGTAGTCTGGACGAAGGCACATGTACCTGTGTAACCCAAACCCATGCCGGCATGAACAGCATTACGCTCACTACACAAAGTTCCATCCGGCCCCTTCCTGGTCAACCGCTGCTCCCAGCCCCGCAGAGGCCAGCAGCCTTCAGATTTCCCACCTGCAGACCACCCCTGCGTGTCCTGGAGTTTCACATCAATTGAATCACTCTCAATGTGCTTTTTCATGCAAAGCTTCTTCACTTGACGTGTTCTGGAAACTCGTCTACGTTCTAGTGTGTATCAGTAGTCCATCCCTTTTGGTTGCTACATAATATCCCGTTTCTGTGACTGTACCACAATCTGTCATCCATTTCCTCACTAAGGGGCTGTTTCAAGTTTTCTGCTCTTAGACTAAAGCTGCTATGGACATTCTAGTAGAGGTTTTTCTGGACCTGCACTTTCACTCCTCTTGGGTAACTACGTGGGGCTGGAATTTCTAAGGGGAAAGATGACCTTTGATTATGGAAAATTTCAAACGTACATAAAGGAATAGTATCACGAGATACCACTAACGTCAGCTACAGCAGTATGAAATCGCGGATGCCCCAGTTCCCTCCATCGACACTCTGGCTTCGAAGTAGTGGATACTGGATACCATCACCACCACTTTGTCTTTTAACACATCAGTATGCAAGTAATACTTTCAAATCTGGTCAAATTATCACAAAATATTCCAGAAATCTTCACTGTTAATTTACCTACGGATTAGGAGTTTAATTAAAGTGGCAATAAATGAACTATCATATTTCTTCTATTCACATCTTTTAAATGATGCCTCTATACCACATTTACATGTAGCCAGCCAATGAATGACACAAAGATATTTCCCTGCCCTGACGGGTGTGGCTCAGTGGTCTGGGTGTCCTCCTGCCAAACCTGAAGGTCGCTGATTCAACTCCCAATCAGGGCACATACCTACCTGGGTTGCAGGCCAGGCCACCCCTCGCAGTTGGGATGTTGACCAAATTAGTTAATTCCTTACACCCTAGTTCTCTCAACTTTAAAATGTTAACAATACTACCAATCTAACCTATGGGGACAAAAAGAGTATATAAAAGTGCTTAAAATAGTGCTTAGTATATAGTAAATGCCCAATCAATGCTAGTTATAATTTTAATCACAAGCCTCTAAAAGCAGGCACCACCATCACCCATTTACAGATAAAGAAATAGAACCTTAAACAATCAGTAAACTTGCTCTGGCCGAGTAGCTCAGTTGGTTAGAGCATCATCCCAATATGCCACAGTTGCAGGCTCGATTTCTGGTCAGGGCACGTACAAGCATCAACCAATGAATGTGTAAATAAGTGGAACAACAAGTCAACCTTTTTCTCTAAGAATAAATAAAATTTTAAAAAGAGCTCAAGAAACTCACCCATAGTCAAAACCCATAAGGTTATGGAGCAATGATTCAAAAACTGTCTAGATTCCAGAGCCCATAATTTTCCCATTATGTCAATAAAATTATACTAAAATTTATTAACTATCAAAAATAAAATATCAGTCATGGCTGATGTGGCTCAGTGGATCGAGCATGGGCCTGCAAACCAAGGGTCGCTGGTTCAATTCCCAGTCTAGGCACATGCCTGGGTTGCAGACTAGGTCCCCACAAGGGGGCGTGCAAGAGGCAACCACACATTGATGTTTCTCTCCCTCTCTTTCTCCCTTATTTCCCCTTCTCTAGAAATGAATAAATAAAACCTTAAAAAATATATACCAGCCTTACTTCAAAATAATATCCAGCCCTATACATTTTCATCGAGATTAATAAGAACACTTAACTAAATCAAGCCCATTTCTGAATTAGGTTGACACGGAATTTACATACGGACAGAGACAAGTTCTCAGAAAGTTTCTACATACTATTTTAAGTGATTCTTGCTTGAAGAGTCAGAACACAGACCGTCGTTCCTGAGTTCTTTAATACAGTATACCAATGCAGCCTGCTCAAGTCAGCCTACGAAATCGACATCCAAGGGAAACTCGCACTTTCTCTCAGTATCTTCTTGTGACTCCAAGGCCACTGTCTTACAAATGATAGATTTTGTCCTCAAGCCCGAGAAGGGCTCTGTGGACCCCCTTTGATTTCATCAGCTTGCTGGCACCTAACAACACCCAAGTCCTTAATGACTCACAAGCACCTTACATGTACTCTGTACTGCCCGGCTGCCATAAAACGTGCTAACCATTTCTGTTTAAACTCTATTCCCAACAGTCCTTATTAGGATTACCAAGGATGCCTCTGTATCATTCGTTCTCTGAAGCCATGTCACTAAAGTCATTATTAGTCTTTTTTCAACATTTCATAATACTGTTGACGACATGTTCTTCAATCTGGACTCTAAACACCATTCAGCCCTGGCTGGTGTGACTCAGTGGATTGAGTGCCGGCCTGCGAACCAAAGGGCCACAGGTTCAATTCCCAGTCAGGACACATGCCAGATTCCCAGTAGGGGGCGCATGAGAGGCATCCACATATTGATTGTTCTCTCCCTCTCTTCCCCTGTCTAAAAATAAATAAAATCTTTAAAAAAAAAAAAAACCCACTCATCTGAGTTGAGAGGAAGTCAGAGCAGGGGCAGAATGGCTAGGGCCTTTGTAATTGTACAGTCCCAAGAAATCAGAATTGGAAGAGTCCTAGAAATTTTAGCTCAACCCTGTGGTTTCACGAATCGCACTGGGAGTTAAAGAACTTGGTAAAATCTTCTCTGACATCTCTCAGATTCCACAAAGTTTGGTCATTTGGGCCCTTTTAATCTTGTTGCTCTCTAGACTACTCATTTAGATTTTTAACCTTTTTTCCTGTCCTTTTTATAGTTCAGTTGCCTCTCTCAATACAGGCCTTATCAAAAGAACTGAGAGTTGTCCACCATGTTCATTTTGAGTAAATAGTTCAAATAATTCCACCCCAAAATTGCTCTAGGAAGGGAAAGAGGCCGAGAATCTTGGCTATTTAGGACCCGAAGTTCGCCTGTCTCCAGGTTACTTTTACTAGTCTTCTATAAATAACTAGTTTCACCTGCCTCCTCCCAACCACCATCTCCTACCCGTTCACCAAAGGGAAAGAGAGAAGCACTGCAGCACTCGTATTCAGAAACTGCAGGTTTCACTCTTCTCTCTCATCATGCTGATGGACTCCTGATCATGAACTCTAGGTGCTGCCAGTGCATGTCACTCAAAAACCATTCCAAAACCTCCAGTGTCTCCCCTTGGTCAACCAAAGCGGGAAATTCCTGCTGGCGTCCTTATTTAGTTCTTACCTTCTTCTCCAGGCTTTTCTCCTGCAGCAGCTCTGCACATACTCCGCGCCAGTCCCACAGAAACCTTCTTCTGGACCACTGGCCCCCAGCCCCCTGCCTCCCGCCTCAACGTTCCCTCCAAAAACCACTTGTCGGGAAGCCTTTCCTGGGGTTTGTTTCCTTAAGACTACACAGAGCTTGCTCAAAACCGTTTTAGGGGAGTTATGTATTATTTGCTTGTGTATTTCTCGCACATGCACCTTATAAGTTACTGGCGACAAGTTCTGTGGGTCTTGGCTTTGTTCTTCCTCACGCTGCTTATCAGCACAGTGCCCAGCACACACTAAGCTCCCAAACACAGTTGCCATATTGAAGAAAGCCTTTCCTAGGATTTTTTTTTTTATCCTCATCCGAGGACATTTTTTCATTGCTTTTAGAGAAAGACAGAGGGAGAGAGGAACACCCATATGAGAGAGAAACATGGACTGGCTGCCTCCTGTACGCACCTGGACCAGGGGTCGAACGCGCAACCTCGGTTTGTGTCCCGATCGGGAATCACACCCGCATCTTTTGGTTTCGGGATCATGCTCTGACCAACTGAGCCACATGGGGCAGAGCCCTGGGATTTTTCCTTTAATAGGCTGGCCATTAAGTCACAATTAGACTCAAGCCATTTTACCAATAAAAAATATTTATGCCTCCAATTAATCAAGCCAAACTCTTCTATTGCACCTGGTATAAAAAAAAAATGTGTCCTAATTTCAAGGGTTCTCTCACATTGAAATGATTTCTATGAAAGATCTACTCTAACATACCTGGTCTCGCCTTCAAGTAACTTAGTAATTAAACAAAACTCTCCTCCACTTACACCATCATAAAAACTAAAACTTACAAGAGCCACAGGTTAAAACAAATATTCCTTCGGCTCACAGTTAACTTGCTAGAGAACAGGAAAAATCTGGTGGTAATTCGGAATTATGGCAGGGTTGAGTAACAAGCTGCAAGTAATTACTGAACAGAGCGAGACTGAACTGTGTCGTGTGAACTCCCCTCATATCCAGAGAAGCTTCTCATTAACGCATGGGCACTGCTGTCTGCTACTGAAGTCTTTGAAGTTGGTGTATTTCTTGAACACAAGCAATTCAGTTCAAAAAGGTTTTCTAAGTGCCACCTCTGTGCCAGGCAGGGCGTGGGGGCTAAGAAGACATTCAATGACTACATCTAAAGCAAACTGTCTCTAAATAAAGTTTTCTGCACTTGATGCACACTCTGCATTGCTTTTTTTGCCCCTTTACCAGCTACCTCCATCAGCCAAGATTTTGTTCAGAGCCCATGTTATGTATTGTATTGGAAAAACAGGTTAAAGAAGTTAAAAAAAAAAAACAGAATAAAATAAACTCCTGCCTCACCAATCTGATGGGACAAGGAAGAGACGGTTGGAGGGAAATAGCACTTCCCTCTGCATTCCCTCTGGACAGTCACCCATCTGGCATGCTTGTCCTTGCAAGTCCATCTACGTAAACTACGATGAGGAGCAAACACCTCAAAAATCAGTACACTTCCTGTAAAAGGGGCACGCACAAAAAAGGCAACTGCACAGTTCATATTTTATTGGTAGAAATGACTCTGCAGCATTAAAGCACTTACGGACAGTCCAAGATAGTGTGCTGACATTTAAATTAAAAACTTATCTTTGATCAAAAGACCCACGCAATGACAAAGCTAAAAACGTGTTTCACTCCTAAGAGTGAATCAGAGCGGCCCCTACTCCACCCAGCAGCCGCACTGCCAGGCCTGGACAGTTCAAACGTGGGGAGTGGCCCTGCGACCCCACAGTGCCCGAGGACTTCAGTTCCGGCATTACTTTCATTACACCCTGAAATGCACCCGGGTGTTTTGTTCAGATTTAGCTGTGCCTTTTGCACATTTGCCCGACTTCCCCCCTCCCTCCTTTTTCACAGAGGAAAAGGCTCAACAGATCCCCTTACTTGAAAAGTGAAGCGTCTGTTCAGATTCTCAAAGTAAATCTCCATCCCTCGGTTTCAGAGGGAAACCTAATACATACATCGTGTCCCATCGAACCGAAGCCCGGAGCCCTCGAACCGATTCGGATGTTTCCAAGTTACACTGCGCGGCAGCAACCTGGGAAAAGACCTCCTCACCCTGGAAAAGCGGCTTCTGAGTCTCAAGTGCAAGAGCACACGAAGGAGGTCAAGGCTCCCTCCTCCAACCCTTTTTGCCAGCCGGTCGGCCCAGGCCAGCCCCAGCCCGCGTGTCTTCCCGTCCCCGGGGCACTCTCAGTGGGCAGACCTCACACCCGGGAGCTTCGGCGGCCCCGGCGCGGCCCCCCAGCTCCCGCGGACTCACCAGGACCGTGGTGCAGATGGACCGCAGCTCCGACTCCACTTTCTCCCGGTAGTCCTTAATCAGCTGCAACTTCTTGTCCGAGGTGTCGGTTTTCTGCTCGATGCTCGAGATGACCCTCCAGGCGGACCGGCGGCCCCCGACCACGTTCTTGTAGGCCACCGAGAGCAGGTTGCGCTCCTCGTTGGACAGCTCGGCGCCCTGCTCCGTCACGGCCTTCATGCAGGTGGCCATGTCGTCGTAGCGCTCGGCCTGCTCGGCCAGCTTCGCCTTCTGGATCAGCTCCGTTTTCTCCATGGGGACGGGGAGGGCAGCGAGGGCAAGCACCGAGCGGATCGGAGGAGGCGTGCGGAGCTCCGGCTGCGGGCGGCGGGCGCAGGCAGAGAGGCGGGGCGGCGCCGTCAGACAATGCGCCCGTCGCCCCCGCCGCCCGCCACCGCCGCCCCTTTTGTCTGTCCCCGCACGCGCGGCCCGGTTGAATTTCCCTCCCCCGCCCACGCTCCCCGCGGGGCGCCCGGGACGCCGAGGGGTTCAGGCGGAGGCGACCGAGGCGGAAGGAGGAGGAACGGCCGCTCCCGCGCCCGCCTGGCCCAACATGGAAGCGGCCGTTGGCTCACACCTTCCCGCCGGAGCCGTCCCTAAGGGCAGCGGCGTCGGGGCCGACCGCTGCCTGGGGCCGGCCTCGCGCCGCTCTCGAGTCCGGCCAGGCCCGCGAAAGGCCGGGGACGACCCGGGAGCTCACCTTCACGTCTCCACGGCCGCGGCGCGAGTACCACCACTTTGATCCGCTTTGGGCTTTAGCCGAGGACCCTCCCGTCTCAGCCTACCCCGGAGCCGAGGGGCGGGCCACTAGGCGACGGCCCTCGCTCCCACCGCCCAATGACACGCCGAGCTGGCCCTTAACATCCCGCCTACCGCCCCACAGCTGGCCAATGAGACCTGAGCGCGCGGAAGGGGGCAAAGGGGGGCGGGACGGGCGGGGAAGCGGAGGCAAGGAGGGTGGGTCGGCTTGGGCAAGTTCGGTTGGCCCGCAGGCTGCGGCTTTGGCCACGGGGTTTCCTCCAATTAGATCCAGGGTAAAAGGACGTCACTGTTGCCATTGCGATGCTGTTACCGACTCCCCTCATCCTCCCAGCCCGGGTGGGTGCGGCCCGGGAGCCGGAGGCTCGCACGACCTCGCCTGCGGTGGCCGCGTCTCCTGCCGCAGCATTGGTGCAGATGGTGCATCGCATCTTTGCACTAATGCAGCTGCGGCTGCACTCGGCCCTGGCGAGGCCCGGCCTGCGAGTGTGACACTGCCGGCTGTTGAGTTGCACAAGCGCCTTTCTTTCCTCCACCTTCCTATTCGTGACAAAGGTTTGGAGCTCAATCCAATGAACCCAGCCTTTAATGACGTTACAGTTGGGGCTGCGAATTAGAAATAATCCCATCCCCATTAAAGAAGAATTAGCTCCTGGAGAAAGTGGCTTATGGGTGGCTTTTACATGATAAATTTAAGTTTTCAGACGGGCACCTAATACTTGAAATTACCCTGTAGAAGGCCCTCCCAAAAGGCCGGGCAGGTCTTTCTGGCAATGCCAAGTATCATAATTTTCTTTAAAATGAAAAATGACAAAAAAAAAGCAATTGTTTCATATTTCTTTCTGGCCTTTCCAGGTTATTCATCTACATACACATTTCTCACATCATTGTCTCCATGTACACATGTTTTATTTTCTGGTGTTATTTTTCAGAGGACCAATGAGAAGCTCAACTTCTCTCGCTTGATGTTGACTTCTGACACTCTCCCAGTGAACACCCTTCTGAAGAGAGAAAGATCGCCCCCATGCCTTTTATTTAGGGTCGTTGCCAGCACTTTCCTTTCTCTCTGAACTAGATGCTCCCCTCCAGCCACTCATTTCTCTGCTGGCACTTCCCCAGTGCCTTACTCTAAGTAAGGTGGCTGTCCCGGGTGTCTGGAAAGTGGCCTGTGAGTCATCATAAGGTGAAAATCGCCACCTGGGCTCACACTGCCATGATTCCAGTTCTAGCACATCCAAGGGAGAATGGATCGCTGAAAGCAAAGGCTGCCACAGCTGAGAAAGAATGCCAGAATCCAAGCGGAGACCCGAGCTGGTCTGAAGACTCCCCAGCAGGGAAGACCCAAGAGTGCACACAGATAGCAAGAGGTGCTGACTTTCCAGAAATCCACACTCGCTCCCAGCTGCTCCTCCCTGCCCTGTCTTGTAAAGGTTGCTTTGTGCTGTGACGGACAGGAGAGGCCTGGGCTGGAAAGGGCCTGTGTCTTAATTCAGAAGTGCCTGACTATGTTCTAGTATTCTAACGGAGGGCCCTGCTGTTATTTCTGGAATCCCTGGGGCCGGGCTGCAGACACACGAGTGTTTATGGCCATGTGGGCTGGGGTGGAGCTGGACACCAAGAAATCCCATTGGAAAGAATTTGCATGTGGAAGGTCAGATAAAATGCTTTCTGTATGATCAGTGAATTTCAAGCTTACCAGAATTAGAGACAGTTCAGGCTAGGGAGAAACCAGTGGAGATAGATGGGGGGTAGTGACTCTTGAGGGGGACTGTTGGAGGACTGAAGCTCTGAGGCAGGGAGGGAGGAAAGGGGCAAGCACACTGATTCTTTGTCTGAATGTCCCAGCTGTACTTCGGCCATCTCCCCAGGTGACCTTGGGCAAGATTTTCCTGCTGCTGGTAACTCAGTCTCTAAAATGTCTGCTTTTACCCAATTATCAAATATTTATTGAACACTAACTCATGTAGTTATGGTCATCTGGAATCATGGGTGAAAACTGCTGGGAAACAATGGCACCTTATGAGATTGTTAAGTGTTTTATGAGAGCCCAGAGGGATGAGCTCATATCTAAATTCCTCTGCACCTGAAAGAACTCAGGCTGAGAATATGAAACCTTTGGGAAGTCCCTGGACACATAACGAGCTAACGTTTATGGAGTGATTTCATATGTCAAACACCAGGTTACGTCTTTTGCAAGTACCTATGAACGCATTTCAACTGCCCAATGGCACTGTGCAGTAGGAACCATTAAGATCATCATCATCTCCATTTCACAGGTCAGGAAACTGAGACACAGGCAGGTGAGGTATCATGTGCAGAGTCGCACAGCTGGTAAGTGGCAGAGCCTGGTTGTGACCCTGTGTGCAGGGTGTCTGCACCGGAGCCCATCCCGGTAACCACTCTGCCAGATCTTTGCTCCATGCAGTAGGCATGCTCAGAAAGACCAGACCAGCCTCTTTCCGTAGAAGTTCCATCCTAGTAAATATGAAACGTGTTAAACACGCACATCCCATGTGGTGGGAAGAACTCGAGGGAACACACAGCTAACAGGGAAAACACTGAGAATCTACTGCTTTATTTATTTGATGTTCCTGTTTTTTTTTTTCCCTAAATTATTTGGTGAGAAGGAGCTGCTGAAGCAGGAGGGAGTGCTCTGAACTTGAAGCCAGAAGATCCCAAATCCCCGTCCTGCTGTTTATTTGCGGTTTGGTCTTAGACACCAAGATCCTCTCCGGACCTCAGTTTTCCTAACCTGTGTGATAATCCCCAGCTCTAAGGGACTGTGGGGCTGTCACGTAGGAAAAAGCTGGGCCTATAGCAAGCGTTCAGTAAATATCAGTTTTTCCTTCTTTCCTTCTGCTTGGGGTGCCAGGGGAGGGAGGAAGAGGCCGGGTGTGCTGCAGGGGGCCGTGGAGCCCTACACACCATCAGTGAAGGCTTACCTCCTGAGTTGTTGCTGTAATTAGCGGAGTTAATGGTCTGTGGAACGGCCAACTTCAGTGTGCATTTCAGAATGAATGAGTCCTCCTGGCTGAGTTTACTCTCATAAATTGTTTCAGTGGTTTATTTGCCCAGAGCAGTAGGTCATCCGGGAGGAGCTTCTTCCTCTCCTGCCATATGGCAGGTAGTATTTCACTGACAAATGAACTTCGGATGGGGCTTTTCACCGCAACCCCCTGGATCATTTTCTCAGGACTTTCTGTTTAGCGAGTGGTTGAAGAGGTGCCCCCACCATCCACTCCACCTGGGTGAGATTCGTGGAAAGCCAGGACAAGTGAGGCGCGTAGCGGGGCTTGGTCAGGACCATCTTCTTGCACATTTCCTGGCTTAGGGCTTGTCCCAGGCCTGTAGAGTTGTTACTTGCGGTGGGCGAGGTTGGCGCTCTCTGGCCACGGTCCATACCTTCCTGGCACCTCCTGTCCCCACCATTCTCCAGTTCTCACTGCACGCTCTCGGGGAAAAAGTCAAGTCAAAATCATCCCATCGTTAAAAAACAGACAAGTCTTCAAGCGATAGTTCTGCCACGATTTTCATTTTAAGAGGACAGAAAGCTCTTACATTGGAAAACTAAAATTTCACTGGTAGAATCTCAGGCTTTCTGAGCCAGCGTTTGGTCAGCCCACCTCTTGGGGAAGGGCTCCAGCATTCCGACATTTCTCCAGCATCTGCTATATGCAGGCCATGGAGGATTTTTTAAAAGTTTGACTGATTTTGTAAAGATGGCAGGGTTGATGCTGCTGATGCTGATAGAAAGTGAAATATCTCCCATCATACAGAAAATTGAAACCATAGGTCAACGTATAAAGGAGAGTAAAAAGACCGCAAGAGCCTCCCTCTCAGAGGTGACCTCCTCCTAGATAAGTGGTTCTACACACACGCGATGTCATTCTTCGCTTTGTTCAGTGTAATGATTAATTTTACGTGTCAACCTGGCTGGGCCACAGGGTGCCTCAGTATTTGATCAAACACTGTTCTGGGTGTTTTTGTGAGGGTGTTTGGGGAAGAGGTTAACATTTACATTGGTGGACTTCGAGGAAGCAGGTGGCCCTCCAAAACGTGGGGAGCCACATCCAACCAGCTGAAGGCCGGAAAAGAACAAGAAGACTGGTCTTGCTTGCCCCCAGCAAGACAGAATGCTCTAGCAGAATTCTCTAACCTTTCAGCTTCATCTGCCACTCGAGCTCTTCCTGGGCCTACGACAGCATCCAGGCTCAAACGGGAACACGGCCTCTCCTGGGTCTCCAGCCTGCAGGCCCACCGTCCACATTTGATTTGCTAATTCCTTACAAAATCTATCTCTCTCCTATTCTGTTTCTCTAGAGAAACTTGACTAATACTTGAAGTGCGTTTTAAGTTTGTTTCATTCAACAAGTGATATGACATCTTTTCATAGCTTTCAGCGTACGTGCACGATAACCAGTCTCTCCTCTCTCCCCTGCCAGCCTGCGAGCTTCCTGTCAGGAAGGGAAGCTTCCTTCTGAACCTTGTACTCCTCCAGCGCCCTCACCAACAGTTAGGTGTTACAGTCCCCACTGTACAGCCAAGTAAACTGAAGCCCAGGGAGGTTGAATTACCTGTCTACACTGGCAAGCTTTAGAGTTAAGATTCAAGATCAGGTCTGTGATTTCGGGCTCCTCCTACTGCAGACCTGTCCCCTCAGGGGAAGACGGAGGCTCCGATGTTTGCTTGGTGGGACAGCGATGTTTAGTCCTCTGATGCTGGTGGGCGGCCAAGTTCACATCTGCCAAGGAGCCAGTGCTGATTTCACTTTTGTATGGAATTCTCTGTCTTTACTCTCACCGTGTCTGCAAGGAGAGGGTAGCTCCTCAACTTTTGTCTGCTCCCTTTAATTCACTACATGTCTGTCTCACCCCTACTCCCCTGTGCCCCCCCATGGGACTGTGGCCTTCCAGTGGGCAGGGCTTCATTTGCTGTTGTGTCCCTGGTAACTCTGACTGGCCCATAGAAGACATTTAGTGACAATTCGTTCTGAAAGTGAACCCAGGCCATCAAAGGGACCTGTCCAGTACCAGTGATGGCTGTCACTGCGTGCATACTTTGTGTCCGACCAAATGCAAAATCACTAGGACTGCCGTAAACTCACCAAGGAAAGCACCCAAAGTAGAGCGCCCTGTTCTCCAGGTACGCCACAAACACGGGCTGCATCTGCCATGACAAGCACTCTAGGAACCGTGAAGTCAGTATGCCAGGTCCCTGAGCAGTCAGACACATGTCCCAAAGTCCCCGCACTGATGTGCCTACACAGGTCACCCGAAGGGGCACTTGCAAACCCCAACCCCCAACTCTGGCCTGATTTCCTGTTAGTTCATTCAACAAAATATTCCAGGGTTTGTCTATCATGTGGTAGACAGTGTCCTGGGGGCTGGGAATCCACAAATGATTAAGACGAAGTCTGCAGCCTCAGGAGCTTGAGGGAGAACACAGAGGTGGGGCGCCGAACCCAGCACTCAGGGAGGAGCCAGGGAGTAATCCCTGCCTCTCAGCTCTTCTCCGTGCTCCGCTTCCTGCTTCCCAAGCCCATGGTGGTCTAAAGGTGGCTGTTTGGAAAGCCCATGGTGGTCTAAAGGTGGCTGGTGGCTTCTCACCAGATGACTTGATGTAGGGGGAGAGTCGGCAGACCTGGGATCCCGTCTGCTCATAAGGTCTGCGCCAGGAGGTCAGTTGACCTGGTGGAGACACTGCACCAACAAGAAGCTGACGCAAAGGCCGGAGAGGCAGGCGTGCTAGCGGGGAGGCGCGCGGCCATATGTTTCAGACAGGACCCAGGTGCACAGCGATGAGCCTTAATCAAAAGTTTTTGCTCTGTTCTCGTTTCATTGTTGTTGAGGAAGTCACTTATATACTGTATACATATCTGTACATATGTATTTTTTTAATGTTCAGAGTGTTAGGGTTTTTAAAAAAGTTTTAATACATAAAGCAAGAAATCATCAACCTTCTCCCCCCGCTGACTCAGCGGCAGACCGTCGAGGACAGCTGAATGGAGGCCCGTGCACAGAGCAGTCAGAGAGCAATGCATGCAGGGCGGACCGTGTGGTCCTCACAAGCAGCGCCCCGGGAGTCGAGAGGAGGGAGACGTGAGTGTGGGCTGACGCCGTGGAGAAGATGGTAGGCGTCAGAAGGTGATGGAGAAGAAGGGGTCATGACAGGGAAGGGGAGAGTCCCTGGGATGATGACAGTCTGCGTGCTTGTCCTGTCTGCTGCCCTGTGGAGGCCTCTGGAAGGGAAGGGAGGCCCTGCCGCTCCTCCTTGGGGCGGGGGGGTCAGCTTGGGACAGGGCTGAGCCCAAGGAAGGGGCTCTGGGCAGCAGGCCGAAATGCGGACCCCCCCCCCCCCCGGAGAGCCAGGCGTCCATAGTCCAGAGGTGCAGTCCCCTCTGTCTCTGCCCCTCCTGCCGACACAACCAGCTCTGCCACAGAGGGGGCCACACCGGGGAGACTGAGTGCTTGAGTCTCCCGGCCCCTTCAACAGATACGATCTTGGAAAAAATGCAGCCTGACCTTTGCATTGCTTTCCTGCTTCAGACCCCACAGCTCAACGTACTGGTTGGACTCCGAAGCCATGTGACCTGGGCTCAGGTCCTGGCTTTATCCTGGGCAGGTTACCCCACAACTCTGTGCCTCAGTTTCCTCACTTGTAAAATGAGGATGATGAAGATAATAGCACCCACCTCATGGGCTTGTTATGCGGATTCGGTGAGCTAACACTGGTACAGTGCTGGGGCTGGGGCTACGAATGCCTTTCTACAGAATCAGTTCAAAACCTTAGGTGACCCCTACGCCCCTGGTGCTCCCACCCCCACTCCTCTCCCGTATCTCCTGGCCCATCCCTCCTTTTCCTGTGTGCTTCGGCCCCAGCTGCCCCCTCCTCCCTCACGTCTCTACCTGGCTGGTGACTCACCTCCGGAGTCTCAGAAGAAATGACACAGTCTCTTGGGGCTGTCCTTGGACTCCTGTGCCCTCCAGGCTAGGCGAGCTCCCCTGTCCTACGTGCTCTCACCCCAGCAGGAAGCACAGGACATCAGCCCCCTGGGTCTGCTTCCCCTCTGGCTGCAGCCACCTGGAAGGTGGGGCTGTGCCTCCGTGACTTCCCTGAGCGCCCCAGGGCCCAGTGGAGTGCTTGGTGGACAGACTGGGTGCCAGGAAATAGACAACTGAATGGACAGATTCACAAAGGATGATGGCGGGGTCACAGGAAATCGAGCAAAGGCCACAGGGCAGGGTGAACAGAGGCTGCTGCTCAGGATGGCTTCGGGCTCTAGCCGGGGTCCAGCCCCCCACTGGAGGCACCCGTTACTGAGCTAGGAGGGGCTGAAAGCTCCAGGCAGCCCCTGATGGCCCTCCGTCCCCTCGGTCCAGTCCAGCTCTATCAACAAACTCCATTGCACCAGAGGCCCGGTGATTAAGAGAACCGGGAGAAGTCAGCTTTGCAAAGGAAAGGGCCCTCTGAATATGAACAATCCCCCTGATCCATTTGGATAGTTTCTCCTTGGGCTTTCCTTTAACCCAGGATAGGCCCAGGTGAGAAATTGGGGGGCTTCACATATCTACATAAAATAAGTAAAAGCTTGCTCCATCAAAAACCACCCCTGGAAGAGAGGAGACAATGCCACTGTGCTCCGCTGTTGATGTGCCATGAGGTGCCTGGGGGCAGCAATGGCACCAATCAATGTTAATGGGCAAAGGGTCCCTGGCCACTCTCCCTGCTCCTGGGCCTGAAACTGAGAGGCACAGCCAGCCAAACTGCTGGGTAGTCAGTCACCCAGCAGCACTTGACAGACCACACGTGGGGGAATTGCCAAAATTTGTTCAAAGGGACACAGTAGCAGCAGCTGCCATGGCTGTCACCCAAGCGTCCTGCCATAAAGGGGATAGGGCAGCAGCTTGTCGCTTCTTAAGCCAGTCAATTTAGAACCCAGGACCAAACAAGAGATTTAAAAAAAAAATCATACAGAAAACATGCAGGATGTCGGTGAACTGAAAACTTAGCTCACCAGGCCAAAGTAGGTCATCCTGGGTCTTTGATAGAGACTTGCAGCTGCCACCCAGGCGGCCCCTGCAGGGATGGGGATGAGGGGGCTTCATCTGCAGCTCGGCCTGGATGTGATGAGGAGGCAGGACTCGGCAGTCCCCACATTCTCACAGGTGTGCCAGCCCAGACGAGGTCGTCCTGGGGTCCAGGGGTCCACGGAGCTTCTGCAAATAAAAGCATGTTTAGCCACGTTAGCTAGTAGGTGCTCAGAAAATTCGTGTTTCCCTTCCCCATCCTGAAGGCCAGGGACCCAGCTTGGTCAATTGCTACATGAGAGTTCTTATTTGCAACTAACAGAAACTGACTCTAACAGACTTTGTGTAAGCCCGTTACTTCTTACCAGTTGTGAGGATAGCTGGTAAATCAGGACGCAAACACAGGCGGGCGCACTGGGGAAGGTGTGCAGCCAGAACCGCAGCCCAAACCATGCTGCAGACCTCACCAGAGAGGTAGACAGGTCCCTGCCGCTTCTGCCACTGGACCCCAGCCATCAGCGGGCACCAGACCCTGGACCCCAGGCCCCTGGACCTTGAATTGGCTCCATAGTCATCAAAATCCAAGGACACCCTTCCTGCTGCCCCCAGAGAGACTACTTCACAACCCCTGCCTCTTAGAGTCACTCACTCTAGATTCCAAGTCCCAAGTGGGTATCTGGCCAAGCCTTAGTCAAGGCCCAGACCTCGCCCAAGACCAGCCAGGGAAGCAGGTATCTGGGAGCCATACTTCCCAAAATGGAAGGTGGGCTCCGCCTCCCACTAAGACTCGCAGAGTGGGGATTCCTCCATCAAAGGGAGGGGCTTCAGGTGCCTGGCCTGAGAGGAGAACATGGTCCCACAGTCATGCTTGGGCTCCCAGCCTTCTGGGAAGAGAAAAGCAAAAGTCATGGGGGGCACAGGAAGGGCAAAGCCTGGGGAAAGCCTCAGCCTGCCCCTTAGCTTTCTCTCCCAAAGCACAGGGCGGGGTCGCTGTCATTGATGCCCCTGCCCGGAAGGCTTGTTTCCACTTACACGTGACCGCCTCCCAGACCCGCACACACCTCTCTCGTAGGAGACACCATTCCATCTCTCAATTGCATCACACTTTTCGACATGAATTGCTTCATTTATGTGTGTCTTGTGAAGCTCCTCCAGGACGGAGACAAAAATCTGATTCATTAAACAGTTAACAAACATTTGTTGAGTGTCTGCGAGGCCTTGGGGAGGCTGAGGAGACAGAGGCAGGGCCTGTGCCTTAGAGAAGAAGGTCGCATCTGGTGCCAGGTGTGTGGAGGTGTGAAGGCTGCCCAGAGGAGGTGACCTGGTTTAAACGGGTCTCAAAGATGGAGACACTCTTGCCTTCACTGCCGGCCGGGTAAGTAGTGACTCCAGAGAGGGGGAACGCTGGGGGAGGCCGGGGGCGTGAGAAGGAGGGGCGCTTTCCGCTGACCAAGTGGGTGGGACACTGCCTGTGTGTGTGCACACGTGTGAGCAAAAGTGGGACCGCACTCTGAAAAGGCTCAAATGTCTTTTGAGGAATGGGTATTGCATTCTGAAGTCATCGGAGATGATCAGATAGCCTTTATTTTTATTTTTTCATCCTGGTAAAATAGACAGAGGGTGGACTGTTTTGCCTAGGCCACGGTTCCGTGACATCAAGCACGTTCACATCCTTGTGCACCTGTCACCCCCACCTGTCTCCACAGCTTTCTAATAGCCCCAAATGGGGGGCTCTGTGCCCATTAAGCAACAACTCACACCCCATTCCCCTCCCCCAGCTCTGGCGACCACCTTCTGTCTCTATCATCAGACACTTTTAAGCAAGAGAAGGATCTGATGGCATTTTCCAGAAGGCTCCCTCTGCCTATGATGTGAAGGACAGGTAAGGAGACTTGAGGGAGGAAGCTGTTGCAGAAAATTCCAGAAGAGCTGAGGAGGCTGACTCAAGGCAACGGCGATGGTGGTGGCCAGGAGCGTGAGGGGCGAGGGAGTTTCAGAGATACTGCTTAGATGCACGTGTTCAGCGCCATCCAACACTTCCCCGAGGTGTCCCTTTCTGTTTTATTTTCTCTGTATTGAACTGTGCGCCCGTGCTTGTGTGAGGAAGACAGGAGATTTACCATCCGGTATGACTGATTTTTCGATAATCCTCTGAGCCTATGGGCTCACAAATATTCCAGATTGACAGCTTATGTAGACGGCCAGATATCTCCCCACTTCGCTACTGTAGGATGTCAGAGATGATGCAGGCAGGGACTGGAGCACGGCATGTTTCTGTCCTTTTTACCAGAGAGAAGTAACTTACAGGAGTAGTTTGTGGTCACTGAACGTGCAGTGGCCATTGGGAACAGTTTCTGGGTTGGGAAAAATGGCCTGAAGCTCAAGTTCAAAGACAGCTGACTACACACGGGGGCTGGAGTAGATCTCAGCAAACTCGGGTTCCAGCCCCGTTCTGTCGTGAGCGAGTTACTGGACCCCCTGCACCTCCCTGTCGTCTCCACTAAAGGGGTTGTCGATCGAATGAACTGATTTGTGGAAAGCACGAGATGAGAGATGGGGCTGACGAGGGAGGGAGGAGTAAACACACAAACAGCTGTAAACATGTTTCATGTTTGCAGAGAGATGTGCAATTTGCACGTTGCATTCATTCACTTCGCACCGTGCATCGGGCTTCGTCTGAATGCAAGCTGCTTGTCTTCTGAGAGTCTCATCAATCCTCATTTGCCTCTGTCTCTGACTAGTGGGGACATCTGAGGCTCCACAGTGTCTAGACCCATTGTGTAGACAGGGAAACTGAACTCACACCGGTCAATGCGATGGCTGAGGGTTCCCAGTGAGTTGGTGGCAGAACCAAGACGAAACCCCGGTCTCCCAGTTTCCCAGGCCCGGGCCCCAGCCCCTCGCGCTGGGCGTGCAAAGCTGCCGCAGCTTCTCGTGTATTTAGGAACTGAGGTGGGCTGTGAAATTCTACTCAGGGCAAAGAACTAAAGTTCAGAAGGTCCGCGAAACCCATGGCTTGTTGAACAGGATCTCATTGCGTAAGCACAACTCGCAGATTGGGAAAAAATGCGTTTGTGAGCGTAGCAGCCTCCTCCCAGGCTCCCTCCGGAGCCCACCCCGTGGCGCCAGCCCATTGCTCAACCCTGGAGCCCGTCTGCGTACCGCACACCTGCAGGGGGTTCACCCCTCTCCTAAATCTCCTACCAATGACTCACTGTCACTGAGTGTGCTCTTTCGGGCCCACACCTGTTCTTTTTCAAAGTCACCCTCAGATGCCATCGGTCCCATCAGCATTCTTTGCAGGTCGCAGCCTTTACAGGTTTGCAGAGACGGTAAACATCGGAGATGGGAAGCTATGTGCTCCTAGTTTTTCTGGAATGTGCTGGGCCCTGCAGTCAGGTAGGGGTCATGGGGACAGAAGTAAGGGACAGGCAGTGGCCGGGGCCCGGGCAGAGTACATGAGAAGGCTTCACCTGGGTGAGTGGTCTCTGGGGAACCACTTCCCTCCTTAGAACCTCCTTGGTTGTTCTAATACCGGTCCCCCTCCTGCAGCCCAAGACTGTGACTGTATCTTCCTGTCCTTGGCCCACGCCTTTCCACCCGCACCCCACCTTAGGCCCCATCTTCTTAACTGGAAGTCAGCAGGCAGCCCCTCTGCCAGCCAGTCACGGGTGTACACCCTTAGGTGCCTTGTGGTGTGGGACAATGGGATGCACCCACGTTTGGTGTCAGACAGACAAAATATGTATCTCAGCTCTACTAGTCACTAGCTCTGTGACTTTGAGAAGGTCACCTGCCTCTTCCAAGCCTAGATTGGCCTTGTCCGATGTGGTAGCCACCTATCACCCGTGGCTACGCACGCAAGAGATGTGGCAGTCTGAACTGAGGTGCACTGGACGCGTGAAATACACACTGGGTCTCCTTCCCCGCTGGGTCGGGCAGTGACTGGAGGCACTGTGCAGAGGGCCCCTGTCCTGACCCAAGGAGGCCTGGGCTGAAGGCCTGCACAGTACCAGCGAGGTCGTTCTGGAAGGCCTGCCTGCTGACCCATCACACTCATGGGGCCGCCAGAGGTGGAGGAGGCCAGGCAGGTGCTGCAGAGGGCAGCATCTGGGTACCGGCCTCAGCTTGTACCTGGCACACCTGTGGCGTGGCACGGAGAGAGCATCCCGTCTGCCCACACTCGGCCCCGGGTGCCAACGCTGGGCGACACCGGGTGTAAGATCATGCCAATAGGAACTTCCAGCTCTGACTGTGCCACCTGCTACCCAGGTGACCTTAGACAATGACTCTACTCACACCTGAACTTCCTCATCCCTAAAATGCCCTGGCCCCCAGGACTGCTGCTGAGGAATTCTCCAGGCTACTTTTTTTCCTCGTTAGCTTGTAGTTGATGCCTCACGCCACCCTCTGCTTCTGTTGTCACACGGCCATCTTCCCCATGTCTTTGTCTTCATGTGGCATTCCTCTCTCTTAGGAGGATGCGTGTCATATTGTATTGAGGGTCCATCCCACTTCAGTATAACCTAATTTTAATTAATTACTTCTAAAATGACCCTATTTCCAAACAAGGTCACATTCTGAGGTACTAGGAGTTAGGATTTCAACACCTCTTTTCCGGCGACATAATTCAGCCCATAGCACATCAAAAGAGACAAGGTCAAGGTCTCCCGCCTGCCCCCTGGGTTGGCTGCTTCCCTCCACCAAAAGCCACAGATTCCTCTCCTATTGGCCACTCTCTTTGAGTCTGGTAATCATTTTTTCCCTTTGCCCCGGAACTGCATCCATTTCTTACTGTTTTCTCTAATCCTTTGCCCACCGTTCTGCAAATAATTCTAGATTAAACTCTCTTCCAGTTTCCCAACTTCTGCACCTGTTTCTGACACGGTGCCTTGCTATCCATCCACCTATGCACCCATCCATCCACCCACCCATGCACCAACTCGTTATTCATTTACCCACCCATTTATCCGTTCACCCATCTACCTACCTATCCATCATCCACCCTCCCACTCACTCTCCCATTCATCCGTTCATCTCGATCCATCCACCCATTCATCCATCCACCCACCTCCTCAGCCTCCCATCCATCCGCCTATCCAGCCACCCATTCACTCATCTGCCCATTCTGTCTTCTGTTCTTCTAAGTGCAGAGTTTGTGGTGGGAGCTCAGCATGTGCCACTGATACTGAGTGTCTGCGCTGTGGTCAGTGCTGGGTCCTATGCCAGGAATAAAGTAAGTACAACACAGGCCCTATTCTCCTGAAGTTGGTGACACGTCCAGGGATAAGAATAAAGTACACACACCTCATTTCCTAAGAGTTCTCTGCATTTAGTGGGGTGCATGGGGGGAGGCTTGGAGAATGACTTGGAAAGATTTGGACAGGACTTAGGAGGTACATTCTGGGATCTGCTATTTTTAATATTCGAAGTAGTTTGGGTCTGAAATGATCTGTTTGTCTTCTAAGAGACAGAGAGAGACCAGAGTAAATAACCAATGTGTCCCTCTGGAAGAAGCTTCCTAATGTCCAGCTGCCACCTGATGATGTCCTGAGGGGACACCTCAGGACAGGTCTCCCTGGGTCCTGAGCCTGCCCCCCCCGACTCTCCGGTCCAGCCAGGAGGAGAGCAGTTCTGAGATCAGACGTGGGAACAGGGATGGGAAGCAACCAGAGGTGGTTTGGATTCATGACTCAGCCCCTGCAGTGGCTTCTTTGAACAGCACCCTGTGTGACTTGGCAGGGGCTGAGCAGGTGGGACGGTGTCCCAGAAGCCCACCAAGGAGCTGGGCTTCCTCCCGGGAAGAGTCAAGTAGAGTTCATTCAGCAGGCCTTAGCCAAGCACCACCCACCCTGCCCCACCCCAAGCAGCAATTCACATCCCAGGCTTGGTGATACAAGGACAAGACTCTGACCTGTCCCTGGTGGCCTCATAACCTAGCTGTTCTGAGAATGCTGCAGAGCGGGGTCCGGGAGACTTGCCCAAGGTCATGCAGCCAGTCAGCGAGCCTTAGCTGCGAGGTCTCAGGGAGGTATACTCGGTAAGGAGATATACCTAGTGCCTACCACATGCCTGGAACCATCTGGATGCTAAATGCAATGGGTGGGGTGCTGAGAGGGGCCCTCTGACTTTAGAGGCCTTCCCCTTGGGGGCGGGCTGTTGCATGACGGGCATACAAAGACCACGGCTTCACCCTGCACAGGCTCCAAAAACTGCAAAGAACCGAGCCGGGCGTGAGCTCTCACTGGGCAGACACCCCGCCTGCTATTCATTCCTTGCCCCTCGGGAGCCCAGCACAGTGGGCGCTGCAGAATTTAATGGGTTCGGACCTGCAGACAAAGCCCTATAAAAATGGAGATACGGGAACGGTCTGCATGCAAAGTGTTACAGTTAACAAGCAATCAGCAGAACTGCCCAGTGGAAAGGCAGCTCCCTCCCCGGTCTCTTCCTATCTCTATGGTGACCATTACCAGGACTGGTCAAGGTCAAACTGGTCAACCAAGCTGCAATTAATTCTCTCAGGGACTTCGGCAGCTGCACCTTGGGTTTATACCACCGCTCGGAAATCTTTCGTATTTCACATTATGAGTCTCTACGTACAATACCAAAGCCTCTCTGTGAAAGCACAGACATGATGAAAAACGTTAAATACATTTTTGAGAAAGAAAAACAAACCACCCTTTTGCCTTTGCTTTACATTGATTTAATTTTTGCATTTTCCTTCCAGCCTTTGTCTATATGCATGCGCATTTTAAACTCGGAGGTAATCACAGGGAACATACAATTTTGTATTCTGCTTACAGAGCCTTTTCTCAAAAGCGTTTGTTCTTTCACATAGATCGTGTCCTTGGGCCGATCTGTGCTGGCACGTCAGTCTTCCTCCCAGGAGCACATCGCTGAAGAGACCATGGGGGATGTTTCTGTCGCCCGTGTCTGGCGTCTTCGAAACGCTTTGTTTCTCAGGGTTCTGCAGACAATGAGGTTAGCACAAGAACAGAACAGAACAGACATTTCATACAGATTATTTGTATAATTTTCTAAATGGGGTGTTCTATCTGTCCCGGAGGAAACCTCCCACACAGACTGAGTGGACACAGTGTTGCCGGTGAATCTGGGGCTTGGCTCTCGCTAGCTGCGTGGCTGGCCTTGGGCCACTTACCTACTTCTCTGGTAAAGCGAGGAAAGTAGCATCTGTCCCATTGCACTGCGGAGGGGTCACGTGAGAAACAGACCAGACTCCGATCCTTAGCACAAGGTCTGTGGGTATCACTCTGTGTAACTGTAGTGTGATGTCCCTGGGTAATGCTGGCATTGACCTTGAATGTACCTCTCTGAGCCTCGGTTTGTGTATAAGTGAAATGGGGAAACACAAGTTCCAATGAAACTGAACAAGATAAATACAAAAGGCTTTGTTAATTGAAAAGCATCTGTCCATCCATCCTGTCTTCCATCCATCCTGTCTTCCATCCACCTTCCTGTATCAGTTTGTCCTTGGCCCTGGCACAAGAGGGGGACATTCGGAGATGAGTTCTAGAGTGTATCCCACAACTGGAACTACAGCAGCTACCAACTGCACGGGGCCAGCAGCTTCCAGTCCTGGGGTCCCACACAGAGCGGCATCTCCCAGCCATTGCTGCGCGCTGCTCTCACCCCAGGGCCCACTTTCCAGAGAGCTGGTGTGGAGGGCCAGAGGACTCCGCCAAGAGCCGGCCTTTGGCAAAGCAGCAAGTGGCACACAGCAGGGTCCCGGGGACCGGGGAGGGTGGCCCAGCCTAGCCCAGGCGGGGGAGGTGCATGAGCCACAGCTCTGCAAGCCTGGCCGGAAAGTCACCTGCCCTGCCTCCTGCCTTTCCTTACCAAACTTCCACTTTGTTTCTTTCCTCCTCCCCCTCCTGCCTCCTCTGCCCCACTTACCCCTTGTTTCACAATGCTTATTGCCACAAATACAGCCTGCAGCCCCTCTGCAGTCTGTAGCCCAGGCGGGGGTGTGGTCCCGTCCACAACTCTAAAAGAGTTTTAGAAACCTGAAAAAAAACCTTTAAAACAAAATCAGTTGTCAAGTTTTGAGCCGCCTCTCTTGCAACAATAAACTTCTTAAATGAATGTCTTCCCCTGGGAAAGGAAGCCCGGGGAAAGCCATTTACGGGTGGTCTCGGGCTTCACAGAGAGACCCGCAAGTCTGAGTGCAGGCACCTACCTACTGTACATGGTGCCCACAGCTCACAGCCACCTAGGTGCGGAGCTCGGCCGGGCCCCACCTAGAGCTAAGCTGTGACGTGTAACCCATGGCCATCGGGTCGGTAGTGGGTGGCCAGTGCCCTTCCCTTTTAAGTCTTTCTCATTGAGGTGCCACTGAGCACACTTCCAACCGCCCCTACTTTGTGAAGCGCCTGGGGTCGCCCTTCCAGGATGAGTGTCCGTTTCACTTTTCACGCTGGTGCAATTCGATGCCTGCAGGCCCAGCTCTCCCGCTGGGTCAAGCTCCTTGAAGGTGGACATTGAGCAATGGCCTGTTCTGCTTCCATTCTCCCTTCTGGGGCAGACTCTCGGTTTTGTGGCTCAAGCCTCCCTGCCCTTCCCAAGCCAAATTGGTGGAAGCCCCTCCCCTGGTGTTTGGATGGGCGGGGGAGACACAAATAAAATCGACTGGAGCTCAGGGGTTGAGAAGAGTGTCCTCGGGCTCCTCCGGCTCCATCCTCCCTGAAGCTTGAGTCACGCCGCAGCTGAAAGACGCTTCTGTGGCTTACGCACAAAGGTCCATGACTATGAGACAGTGCCCTCTCCGTGTCCACAGGACCCGGGTCCAGGACGCAGCCTGGCAAACGGCGGGGCTTGAGAATGTGGGACCGGGCAGAACAGTGTTGACGCTCCCAGGCAGTCTGGGAAGGGGGTGCCACACAGAAGGTTGCCTGGTGTCTCTGATGGAAGAAGCTGGCCAGGGGCCCTCCCCAGTGCCCTGGGCTCCCCACGCAGCTGCACAGAAACAGACAGGAT
>PVKM010004251.1:0-53055 GCA_004027735.1 Carollia perspicillata
GCTTCCAAGAGAAACTATTGAAAATACGTAAACTGTTTCAAGTCAGACAAGCAAATAAAACACGCATTGTTTTGTGACTTGCCAAATTTGGTTCTTTTTCTTAAGGTGGTCAGGCACAGAACACAGACACACAGCAGCTGGCTGAACTAAGTTTATTTGTAAGTAAATATTTAGTGGCCTGACTCTGGCCCACTTGATGCACTCTGTTCCAAGAAGATAAGAAAAATAAGTGTTCCTTGAAATAGAAAATGTGGATAAAATGATAATGGCTTTTAAAGATAAGTTTAAATTGATCTGTGGCTGGAACTATTAAAGGGTTATTAATATTAAAGGAACATTATTTTTGCCCTTATGTTTAGAGTATTTTTCACTGTCTAATTAAAATATCTGGCTTTTATGGGTTTGGTTTTAAATAAATTATGGCTTAAAATAAACTATAAATTTGTAATGGCATACTAACATACATTAATAGAAACGGAAAGGCAAAACTCCAGTCCTGACTAAGTGTGATTTTTGCCTACTCCAGACTTGCACCCATGTGGCTGAAACAGACTAGAGAAAACCCGACACCCATGCTGAGCACCCTCAGCTCAAGGGCTCCCAGCTTCAGTGGGTCTCCCTGCTGCTCAGTGATTACAGCCTCGCCCGTCTCCTGGTCACCTGGTTCATATTTTCTCGTTTCTCAGAGCTCTAACAGCACATTCCCCAGATTCACTCTCCGCTGGTGACCTTGACCTACTTCACTGACAAAGCGCAATCAGGACCTCCACACCTTACCCATACACCAGCATTATGCTCGCATACTGGGTCTCCCCGTCCTTTTTCTGCTCCATCTGTCCTAGCACCTACTCAAGGCGAACCCCTCTACTTGGGCACCAGAGCCAAACCCTTTCACCAACTCAAGCGCGTTGCTTCCACAATTTCCCCCCACTCCTCCTGCATCATCTGTTTTTCCCTATTTCCTGAATCATTCCCATAAACATACAAACATGCTATTATTGTTCCCATCATAAAAGAAAATAAAACTCTCCTAACCCCACTCCCCTCTCCACCTAACTTCTCCTTCTCTGCTTCTCTTTGTAGTAAAACTCATGGAGGGCGGTGCTGTCTCCAGTTCTCTCTCAACCACTCTAATCAGCCTCCGTCCCCACCACTGTATCAAAGTCACCAAAGTCCCACAGGATGTATTACAGCCAGTGGTCAAACATCCTCCTTGGCTTGTGAACTATCTCGGAAACAGACAAGCCCTCCGGTGCACCCTCCCTTGAAACACTCTGCTCTCGGCTTCCAGAACTCCACACTCTCGCAGTTTCTTCCTCCCTCACTGACCCTTCCTTCTCAGTCTCCTCTACAGGCCCCTCCCATCCTCCTGACCGCCTGCACCCCGAGGGCCCCAGGGCTCAGTTCTAGGACCTCCTTCCTGCTCTAGCTTCACCTTCTCCATTGGCCATAGCACCCAGACCCAATTAATATCTCCAGCCTCACCCCCACCTTCGGGCTTATCTATCTGAATCCCCTCTCAACATTTCAATTCCAGTGTGTCCAGGGCATCTCGCATGTAATAGGCCCCAAACCTGACACTTGACCTCCACTCCCCAAACCTGTTTGTCCCAAATTTTCTCCATTTAAGTAGATGCAACTTCATCCTTCCTGTTGCTCAAGGCAAAAACCTCGGAGCTAGCCTTGTCTCCTCTCCTTTTCTCACACCCCACCTCCTCTCCCCAGGCAAATCCTCTCACCTCTACCTTCAGATTATATCCAGAAGCAGATCACTTTTCCTTTCTCAGATAAAATATCACTCTTATGAAGGAAGAAATAAAATATTTCAGAGAGATTTAGAATATCCATATAGAATATTTCCGGTAGAGTAGACAAGAAGCCGATGACAGTATTTCTTCTAGAAGGAAATGAGGGGTTAGGGAACAAGAAAGAGAGGGAGACTTACTTCTCACTCATACCCCCTGTACCTTTTGAAGTAACGTGCCATGTGCATTAAATGCCTTCTAACAATAAGCAAAATAATTTAAGAATGACGATGATGGCCTTGCACCCTGTCTGGCCTCCCACTGAGAGGCCGAGGAAGATGACAGGCTCCAGCTGCAATCGGAAGGGCTCCGGGTCCCTGCACGGCTCCGTCAAGGTGACCGCCACGCAAGCTTTCTCAGAGCCTCAGGTTCACCGTCTGCAGAAGTACGATGATAATCAGAGCTCGCCTTAGTTTACGAAGGGGGATCTGTTGTGGGAAAGCACGTTCTACGTGCAGGACATTATACATACCTAAGTTTTCGTTACCCTTTAGGAAAAAGCGAAGTTTGGTGGATAAGAAAGAAAGCCAGCACACCGAGCTATGGAACGAGAAATGGGGCCAGAATAGCAACAGGAGCTGTCTCCGCGTGGCATGATAAGTCTTTGGAACCAAGAAAATCTGTTTCTTGGTCTTAAACAACTTTAAATTTCACAAGTATAATCAAGATTATCATTTGCATTATTACAGCCAGGCTGTTCCCTGGTCTTGTGATGATTATGCAAATTTTAGTCATCCTCCCCTAGACTGCTCTTTTATCCTCACAGCATACAGACTAGCTGCAATCTAACGAGATGGAAACATTTGCCACTCACAGATAGGCCAGATTCAAATAATGGCAATTTTTCAAAGTTATGTAATAGACTCATCTAAATTTTAAAATACTAAAGTTATCAATTGGGTTCTAGATGAAACCCTGCCTTGAGACACAATAATAATTGAAAAATGTAAAATAACTGAATTTAACGGCTGTAGGTGAGAGGATAGAAACAATGTGTAATGTGTGGAATTAATTTTTAAGCCACACATTGCATAGTCAATGCAGTAAAATAAAATGACATTTTCTGGGAAAAGACAACCATGTTTTTCTTTATAGGCCGGTTTCCCTAAATAGCATAGTATTAAAAAAAAAAACCAAAAAGCTAAGCACATAGGGCATGCATGCATATGCATTTCAGGATTGTTTTGGAATCTGTTACTTTTATTTGTTAGTTATTTCATACCATTTAATGTAATGGAGAAATGTTGTATCCTACAGTGTTTAAAACACCTATGGAAGGTTCACTGTTTGGGAAAAAAGGCTTTTAAAGCTTGATTTCCTCATTTTTTTTTTCTTTTCTTCTGATTCATTTCCTCCTCTTTCATCTTGGAATTTGTAGGGGAGGTGATATTCCTCCTCCTCCAAATCATATCCTTCCAAAGAAAAGAAAAGAAAACAAAGTTCCAAGCTTGTCTATATCTAATCAATCAGAATACCACTTCCTGTCCCCCTGCCCCCTTCCAGTTACCTCTCGGTTTCAAATGGAACAGGAGGGGGAATAAGAAGACAGTCCTGGCCTGCCGCTTCCTGCCTTTACCGGAGACCCGCAGCTCAGGCCCTAGCTCTCTGAAGCTGCAGAGTGAGCTCTCGTTTCACCCCCAGGGCGCCGGGAGAAGCGCCACACAGAAGTCCAGGGTTATTACTACTAAAAACTAGAAAAGGGAGCACTCTTTTATCATTTCCCCATTTCTCTTTTCTCATTTCCCCCTCTCTCCCCTCGCCACCTTTCCCTCCTCCCCCACTCTAAGGATGTTTCACCTGTGAGCACACCGCACGAACCAGGGTACTGAGAGCAGAGGGTCTGAACTGGGAAAAGAAAACGAAGGAAGAATCATAGCAGCTACACCCAGATCACTGAGAAATGTGAAATGAAACAAGCTCAGAGCCAAATTCCAGGAAGATGCTATATTCTGGACTTACTAATACTTGGTGTTTTCATACTTGCCCAAGTCTTAAAGCTCCGGTCATTAGCCTTCCGCTCCCTAATGCAAGAAAATAAATGCTGACTCGTGTCATTCGCCCCAGATGCCACCGGAAATGGCATCGTCTCCCCTGACGGCGCTGCTCACACGTGTGAATGTGTGAGCAGCACCCAGAAGCGAGTGTATCTGCCTTGTAGCCCAGGCTCTGGGCTTCCTCCTCGACCTGGCACTCTGACCCACAGCCGAGAAGGGAGTCCCTAGGAAAGAGGTGTAGAATCAGCGGAGAGGTACACTTTTAAATCAGCAGTTACTTTAATGAGTAAGTACTTTTCAGTTTTCCCATTTTATTTTAAGCATTAATTTTGCATGTCTGACCAGGCTTTCTTGGCATTCTCACTTCTTGGGTACTCTCTGCAGGCAGGAATCTCCGTCCTGTCTACTCCATGCTGCCCCCACTCACCTGAACAGCCCTAAAGGGCCAGCTGCTATTTCATAATGAGAGGGACCGATAAACTACCGAACTCTAAACATGTACAGTGAGAGGAAGTGGTAGGCTGTGAACAAGAAGGGATGTGAAGCATCTGTTATGTGTGCAATCTTATATGTTGTGGTTGACCACAAAGGCTTGGCATCATTTTAACTCCCAGCTCTGCTTTTTATAAAATGGGTGACCTTGGGCAGATGACTCAACCTGCCAAACTTCATTTTCGACTGTATAAAATGGAGAGAAAAAAGGACCAATTTCACAGGGTTCTTAGGAGGGATAAATAGGTAAGCAGGTAAAATGTGTAACATAAGCAGTGGGTACCAACTAATGTTACTAAATAACAAGTTATTAGTATTTAGTAATAATAATATTAAGTTATTATTATTAATAATAATAAGTTATTACCTCTAATAATAATAATAAAATAATAATAATAAGTTAAATACTTCATTATTGGAAAGCTCCCTTAATTACTAAATCCCCCCCAAAAAAATGCTGAGGTGGCTCAGAAAAGCAATAAATGATATTTGTAAAGTTTGTGGAGCATGTCCTTTGATTTCCACAGTTCACCCTAAGGCAGGCAGAGCTGAGCAGTTGACTTAGTTTTGTTCCTGAGCGATTAGGGAGAGGCCGTGCAGCTCGTGGCAAGAGAGGAGCTGGGAGGTCCACACTGAGAGCAGAAGCGGGGAAACAGGACTTGGGGAAAGCCTGGTGCCATCGCATGTCACTCCCCCAGCACGGACTCTTGTTCTGTCAGCTGCCTCACTTCCTGGACCTTGTCCCTCTCCCTGTGCCCAGTCCTAGGGCTTGAAAACCGGGGCATGTCCTCAGTCCCGCTGCCAACACACACAGCATTGGGAACCCAGATCTTCCAGATCCTTCTAAGAAATAGTACAGGTAGGGAGCAAGGCAGACAGAGACTGGCTCTTAGAAACTGCATCATTAATAGTAACATCCACAATAAAATAATATCCATTTTACAAGCTCTTTTTTAAAAAATTATATTTTATTGAATATGCAGTTACAGTTGTCCTGATTTTCCCCGCTTTGCTTCCCCTCCACCCAGCACCCCCCACCCCCTCAGGCTATCGTTCAGGTCTTTGGGTCCTGTCCCACACCATGGTTCACGGCCATGGGTCTTAGTATAGGTGCTTTGGCTACTCTATTTCGTATACTGTATTTTACATCCCCATGGCTATTTTGTAACTACCTATTTGTACTTCTTAATCCCCTCACCTCTTCACCCACTCCCCCACACCCCCTCCCATCTGGAAATCATCAAAACACTGTCCGTATCTTAGATTCTGTCTCTGTTCTTGTTTGTACAAGCTCTTTTATGTAATCTCTTTAGAGGAGCATGCAGATCATCTCCCATTTAAAGGATGAAAACAGAGGTAAAGCAAGCTCTGGAGGTAGCAGAAACCCCAGCCTGCTGACTCAGCCTAATGTTCACTGGTTAAATGGGCTTTTGTGCCCATCCATGGAGACAGAATTTCAGAATCCAATCTGTTCATCAGCTGGAAGCAACTTAGTCATTATTAGCTCCCCATCACCCTCCTTGTCAACCACGGGAACCTTTTATTTAACCACCGATTAGAATCTAGAGTAGCCAGCGTAAGTATAAAAATATAGCTTTAGTGCAGTAACTGAGTTTTCCATTGACACATTCATAGAAATTAGCTATCAGAGTGATAAAGACCACCCCAGGTTGACTTCATACCCGCTCTGTTTTCTCATGGAAAACTGTAAAACTGTGCACAAAACATTGCTTTGCTTTGTTTTGTTTTTCAACAGATAATAAAAAGGCAAAATACACACAAATATCTTTTTCTAGATAGGACTTTTTTTCCTCAAGACTTCAACACATTTATAGCCGAGGTTAAAAGCTCAGGCTCTGGAGCCGAATTTCCTCCTAAAAAAACAAAACAAAATCTTAAGCTTACCTAATCAATCAAGAAGATTCACAGCCAGTAAAAGACCAGTTCGGCATTTTACCAGCTGAGCAACTTGGGACTATTTACATAGCCTCTCCAAGCCTCCGTTTATGTACCCGTATCAGGAAGCTAATAGTTGCCACCTCCTTAGTTTGTGAGAATGAAATAGACCTGGCACAGAGTAAATGCTCAATGAAGCTAACTGTGATGCGTAAAATACTGTGATGCGCTGTAGGGGGGACAAGGACGCGTGAAACCCACTTCGGCCATCCAAGACCAGGATAGACTAGGGCAGAAAGCGAACGGGCATCTCATCGTACTACAAAATGGAACCACGTGCTTCATAGAGGCATCCGTCAGAGGACCAAGAGATTTTTCTGTCTGGGAAGATAGGGAAGGCTCACAGACAGAACTGCATTTTAAACTGTAACCAGAAAAGCCAGTGCTCATGCTGCCTGTCACCTACCAGACCCAGTAAGCAGAGACAGGGATTGAAATGTGATGGGCACTTTATTCAGATAGCCCTGGATCTGAGACGACAGAGGGTTTGGTACCCTAACAGACTGTCTTAAATTCCATTTAAAAATGGCCCTTTTGATGAGGAGAACAAAGTGTAGGTAAGGGGTTTGGAATTCAGGGAAAAGTTAATTGGATTAAAAAAAAAAAAAACCTGCAGGTTCTCGCCCCAGGCAGCGGTCGTCTGCCCCTGGAGCACAAAGGCTCCGATACCGCCCTGATTGCGCACAGCCCTCCTGAGGCACAAAGGTGGAACGCTTACGGTCTCCTGGAGCCAAGGCGGGTCACACCTTTGGTTCCTGGAACAATAACTTTTACAGGCATGGATTACTAAGCTTATTAGCTATTAAACTAAAATTTTCCAACTTTCAAGACCCCCATCAAAACTAGGTCTTAAAGAACGAGCAGAATTTCAGCAGAGGAAGGGGCTGGGAACTTTTAATGCTGAGTTGCAGAGCAAACATGAAGAGGTGAGAAGCTCTCTGAGTGTACACCAGCTCTGTCATTCACTCCTTGGCTTTGGGGAGCTCCACAGAAGGAAGGATCGTAGCCTGGGTTAAAAAACAAAGTTTATAACTGCAAACCGTTGGAGTTATGCTAGCATTTCAAATGAAAGTGATGATACGAAATTTGAAAACACGGATTAAAGAAATATCATTTTAGAAAGTATTTCAAATTAAGACCCTTTCTGAAGGATTGAAAGTAATTTATAAAAAGAAAAAAAATTAACCATACAAACCTAAAAACAGAGGTGGAATTGTTCGCTAAGGTCAGCTTCCCCAAAGTACACCATCTTCCTCCCTAAAGTATATTTTCAAGAATTATGTCTTACTTTTTATTGCCAAGAAATGGTTGAACTGTTGTATATCCAGGCTATCAGTCAGTATCATTTTGATGTTTTTGGAATAGTGGAAACAGCCACAGTCATGAAAAATAAAAGTGACTTGATTCAAGCAGTTCAGAAGCAGAATTTATTTCCACCTACTTATCGCCAATATTTCAGGCATAAATTATATAGCAGCCACTTCAAAAACACACAGCGAGAAAACGCTGCCTTCATTCCAACTGAGGATCAATAGTTACCTGTAGGACAAGCGTTCAAAGGTCACAAGAGAATTATCTGAGGAATTCAGCCACAGTTTGTTGGGAGGACAAATGGGCATCTAGAGAATTTCGAAGTGATAAGAGGCCTGTACAGACTGGATTACTCCTTGCCCTTCCCCTCCCCACTGCCTTGGAACTTTATTGTACTTAATCTGAATTGTCTGGAACTCAGGAGACAAGTTTGGACTAGCTAGATTTATTGAGCACTTGAAAATGTGGCAGGTCTCATGCTGATTTAACCCTCGCTTCTTGAGAAATCCCTAGTGTAGTTCCTAATTTTTTGACCAGCAACCTGAAGTGCGGAGGGATTACCTAACCTGGCCAGGGTCTGGGCGGCTGGTGAATGGAGGAGCAGGATATAAACCCAGGGGGCTGACCCCAGGGCCCACCCTCTCAGCCGCTGTGCTTTATGGCCTCAATTCAGGGTCATCTGCATACAAATGGTAATTGATAAGGGGACCATATAATTTATTTGCATCCAAACTGGGATTTGGGTGGGGGGGAGGGGAGCTATGACTTATGCTGGGAAAACAAGGGTAAACCAGAAGCGTTTGAGGCAAACAGGGATTTGTGACCAGCGTCTTGGCGGATGCTGGGAGAGTGGGTGAACTTACCGAGGGAAGGAATGTGGAAGAAAAGAAGAAAGGAGTCGATTAGTGGGCCTTGAGAAAGACCAACATTTGGGGAACTGCCAGAGCAAGAGAAACGCACAAAAGACCGCAGGGGAGGCGAGAGAGGAGAGGTGAGCGTCAGGCTCTCCAGTGGTTTTTCCGAGGGGAGCGCCCAGGGGTGCTCCAGCCCCCAGAGCTGGGAAGGCTGCGGATTCGATCAGGACCCAGAAATGGCCATTGAAAGGAGCAACAAGGAAGTCATTGGTGATTTACTGACAAACATTTCTCCGGTTTGATGGAGCTGGAAGCCAAATAAAAGTACAAAAGGAAAAGAGTAAGTAGGAGGTGAGGACCCAGACACAGCCAGTGCAAACAACTCTTTTTAAGAAGTGGCCTTGAAGGGAAGGCAAAAGATAGGACTGTCCTGGAGGTGGAGTCCAAGAAGTTTCCTTTTTTCTCGAAGAAAGAAACTAGAATGTATTTAATGCTTACGCAAGGAGCCAGCCTGAGGAGACTGAAGAAAAAGTGGAATGCATAATTACCCCCTCGCCGCAGGGACCTCCTGGAGCAAAGAGTCGGAGGCACTAGAGGACGAGCTACCTGCGCTGGCTGAGGACGACCTTCCAGCCGAGGACTGCCTTCCCGTCTGAGGAGGTACGCTCTGCCTCTGTGGGAGGGAGGAAAGGGGGTCTGTGGGTTTGGAGGTGGGAGGGAGGGGACTGAGCGAGGTGCTTGCTGTCTGTGGATCTCTCGAGTCCCAGGAGGGAGCGGTTGCAGTGGCGGAGGTTGGAAGGTGCCTAATGCATGGCAGGCCCAGTACTAAGCCCCTGATAGATTTTTGACGGGATCCCTTTTTATCTTCACTGTTACTCAGTGAGGTCGGTGATGAAACCTCCGTTTGATGCCAACGAAAACTGGCCCCGAATGTTGGGCGGCTAACCCAAGAGCTCACAGCTGTTCAGGGCCAGAGTTCAAGTCTGACTTCAGAGTTTCCTGGAAGTGAAAGCCAGGCCCCTGCCTTCCAATATCTTTCATTCTTGTCAGAGAGGAATAGGAAGGAGGCTAACAAATGTACTTCAATGAATGGTGTGAGACCATAATGTGGAAGTTTGTCACAGCCAGTCGTGTTGTTTATGTGAACTGATTTTGTACTTGCAGAAATCCTTTTGTGAAAAGGGTTTTGTTTTGTTTCTTTAAAGTGCAGCTACTCAGTTAAAGGCTCCATAGTTTGTCTTTTGCTTTTATAGATGTTACTTGCGTACTAGGTATTACGAACCCAACTTTATTTATAAAGAATGTCTGCTGCATTTCTATAGTCCACGGAAAAATTTTTAAATTTTTTATTTATTGATTTTAGAGAGAGAGAGGAAGGGAAAAAAGAGAGCGAGAAAAACATCAATTTGTTGTTCCGCTTATTCATGCATTCATTGGTTGATTCTTGTCTGTGCCCTGGCAGGAAATAGAACCCACAGCCTCAGGGTGTCGGGACTGGGCTTTAACCAACTGAAATTTTTATATTAGACTGTTGTTGTGGGGAAATACACTGCCTTAGGATGTTTAAACTTGGGAATTTTTAGACTCTCAAAGTGTGTGAAATTTCTCTGTTGATTTTTTTATTGAACACGAGTCACAAATTTAAGATTTCGGCCTGAGAGAGGCGGAACAGATACAGATTGAATAGGCCCTTAGAAAATTCCTGCCTCCACCAGAAAGATGTGAAGATCACTATTGCAGTTTCAGTGTTCCATTTACGTCACAGATATGTGAGAGTTTAGATTATGTTTAGAACTAACTGAACCTCCAAGTTAGAAATGTGGGCCCTCCGGTAGGGTGGGGTTGGGTGATTGAGGGCTAGGGTAGAGGAACCGTGAAGGTTGTTGAGGTGTGAGTCACATTTGCAAAGCGACAGCTGTCACCACCCCAGGTAGACACAGGTATTCTCTAAATTTTCACTGAATTTTTACTGAAAAACTTAATGGGCTGCAGAACTGAGGCCTATGTTAGAGGTGAGGTTATTGAGGGTAGGGGTTTGGAATCTGTCTTTCTAATGGCTTTTTGGAAATAATTTTTTTGTTGCATTATTTAACATAGTGTCTCACAGTACTTTAATGCATTTTTAAAGATTTGTTCTTAAAACCGCTTTTTAAAATAGTAGGCCTGAATTCCCCCCATTTTTAAGCTATGCAGAGGAGTGAATATTCACTGACTCATCCCAAATCAACCCCCAATCCACAGGCCATTCATTAAGCTTTCCTAAAAAGGAGTTAAGAATTGTTTGCTTTTTTTATTTTTCTTTCCAAAAACTGTATGTGACATGCAATTTAATTTTTGAGAAATTTAAATTCCACTTAGAAAACTAAGCAATGCCAACATATACCTAAGTTGTTAAGTTCATGAAAAATAATTATTTTCTTATTTGTACCATCTATTTCACAGAACTTAAGGAGATCTTGGAAAGTTCAAAACATTGATTTGACCACCAAAAATGCAGTTTGGAGGAGATGAGCTATTTATATTCCCAATATAATGTTCCATTGAGATGGTTATCATATGCAAGAAACTTTTAAAACAGTTACAAGGATTTCCTACAACTAATCAATTGAAAGAACATCCTAATTGTTAGTGATTACCTCTGTGATTTAAGACCTCTCTACAGGGCCTCTGGAGCTACTGCCCTATTAAATGTGTCACTCTTCCTGTAACTAAACATCAATAAGAAAAGAAAAAATTAGCCTAATTACTACAACACATTGATTTATGGAAAACAAATGCTATGTGTTTGTTTTGTGATAGTTATAAAGCAGTACTCAATGATTTATAAGTCATGGCTTATGAAACTATTAAAAAATTAATTATCCCCAAACAGTAATCTAAGCAAGATGCTTGAAAGTAATTTATTATAGTAGCAGCCATTATTAATGCATATTTCTGCCAGAGCTTTATCCAAAAGCCGAATTTTACTTAGAAAATAGAAAAACGCGGCACTACCTATAGTCATGACTTGGAATCATCATGAGACTCTGAAAACCAGTGAAAACCAGTGAAAACACTGGATGGTGGAATCCCGGATTGCGGGGGTCTTCCCATATACCTCCTCTCTCCCCTAGCCTTTCCCATGGGCTCTGGCGCTTCTCGGACATCCATTCCAGCTGCCAGCTCTTTCTTTGATGTTTCACATGTCCTTTTCCTACCTCTCTCTTTTTTTAAGATTTTATTAATTTATTTTTAGAGAGAGGGGTGAGAGGGAGAAAAAGTTGGAAAGAGGTGTGATTACCTTTCTTTCATGTGCCCGGTACTGGGGACCTGGCCCACAACACAGGCATGTGCCCTGGCTGGGAATCAAACTGGGGACCCGTTGGTTCGCAGCCCATGCTCAGTCCACTGAGTCACGCCAGCCAGTGCTCCATACCCCTCTTCTTGAGAGAAGAGACTGTATTTGCATACCTACTCCTTCCACCTTATCTGGTTCTTGGTGATCCTTATAGAGCGAGTGGATGAAAGAACAAATGAGGCACTCTGTCTGCAAAATAGCTACCAAAACAAGTAAGTGAGTTTAGCAAATGTGAAGCAAGGAAAGAAGTGTAGCCTAAAAAGAACACTGACTTGTTTTCAAATCTCCTTTTTGCTTCAATTTTTTAATTGGAAAGAGCTTTGAAAATATTTACAAGTAACCGACAGTTTTTTTTTTTTAAATATAAGAGAAGATTTAGCTCTCCAAATTATTCTTTACTCACACCGCTCCCCTACATCCCCCCTCCTTTTTTTTAGGTTGGTTTTGTTTTTAATGTTTGACCTCTGAGCTTAAAGGATTCTTTCCCACAGTAGCCCTGAGGGTGTCTGATCGGTTAATCCTGTTACAGTTGTGGCATTCTCTATCAAGAACTTCACCAACTTCCGAACTGGAGTGCTTTTCGGTTATTCCTCCTTCTTTTCCACAGTCCTGCCTACGTGTTGCACTGCAGACGAACAATACGGTCTTAGATGGACGTTTGACTTTTAAATGTTTGCATGTCTCTCACTGGAGATTATGGAACGGGATGAAAAAAGTGTACTCTTATTTACACGCAGACCCACTTCTACCCTTACTAACCGCCCCCCCCACCCCCCACACACACCCGACTACACATGGACCACCCCTCCTGAGCAGGCAGAGTAGTGGTTCCCTGCCTGAACATGGAGGCACGCACCCTCATCCTATCTCATCCCCCTGACTTGAGCCACGCTTTAGGATTGAGACTAGCCTGCAGGGGGTTCTGGTCTAAAGGAGGTTTCTACAGAGACAGATTTGAGAGTTGGCGGTTTTGAGTCTTAGCTCCATCAATCAATATTCTTCCCTAGAAAAAGTGAATAGTAAGGATTGGCCTATATATAGGATAACATTTGTAAAGCACCTACCATCCAGTAGCCGTTCAATAAACAGTAATTTCGTATTATTCAAAATCTTTCACTTCCATCATTTCATTTGATTTCCGCAGAACCCTGCTAGACGGGCAGCAGAAATATTGTAGTCTCCTTTTTTACACATGGTTAACCTGGTGTTCCGAAGCTTGCTCAGTAATAGTAGTAGCTCTCATCCGTGCTTACTACTTGTCAGGCATTGTTCTAAACATTATGGTTAACCCTCACATCAAATTGATGAAGTGGGCGCTGTAAGACCCATTCTACAGATGAAGAACTTAAGTCTGAGAAAGGCTAAATAACTTCCCTGAGGACTAAGCTAGCACATGGAAGAGCTGGGATTGAAACCTACAGAGTGGCTTCAAGAACAGTGATCTCCGCTAGTAGTAAAGTGCCTGCCTCTCCCACTGCATTTGGACTCATCTGTTGAGCCCAAGTCTAAGGCTCTTCATACCCAGAGAAAGAATCCATTAGACCACTTAAGCAAAATAGCCCTGAAGGAGCCCTGACTGGTGTGCTCAGTGGATTGGGCATCATCCTGCCAACCGAAAGGTCTCTGGTTGGATTCCAAGTCAGGGCACATGCCTGGGTTGCGGGCCTGTTCCCTGGCTGTGTTGTGCAAGAGGCAACTGATCAGTGTTTTGCACATTGATGTTTCTCTCCTTCCCTTTCTCCCTCGCTTCCCCTCTCTCTAAAAATAAGTAAATAAAATATCTTTTAAAAAATAGCACAGAGAGAGACAGCGTAGGTTATCAGGCTGGCCAGCGTCGGGGAGAGAACTCTAACGGCAGCAACTATTGATATTCAGAACCCTGGAGGACGAGGCACAGCCTACAACCATGGTGCCAGCCCAGAGAGGGCACACAGCTGGATGGCGTGGGAGCCCTGGAAACCCTGGGAAGAGGGCTTCCCCAGCGGGTTGCACTTCGGAGACTTGGGTCTGGGGTGTTTCTCACAACTTTGTGAGAAATGCTCCTCACAAAGACACCCGTTTTCATGGCACTTAGCACTTTCCACTTTGTGTTGCAGTTATCAATGAATATTTCTAATCTGCTTGTGCAGGAAAGGACCGACTTTGACTCATTTTAGGTCCTCAATGTGGTGCATTTAGTAGGAGTTAGTGTGAGTTGGATGAATAAATGATTGTAAACAAATGGGATTTGAAGTTTTCTGTAATTAAGTTTTATTTTATTGCACCACAGTAAGCTAAATCCTAAGGTGTTTTTGTTTGTTTGTTTGTTTTGTAAGATTTGTGTCCTGACTGGGAATCGAACCCAAGATCTTTAGGTTTACAGGATGATGTCCAACCAACTGAACCACACCAGTCAGGGTGCTACTTCTTTTTTTTTTTTAATGGAGGTGCTTTGGAAGAACATTAAGGCAATATTTTCTGTTGTCTTAAGGCAACTCATATTCTATCCATTTTTGTGGTTTTACTTTTGTATTTGTGCCCATTTAAAACCACAAATAGTATAGCTTTTAAAAACTGAATGTGTCATTTAATAATAGTTCTCCACACACACCTATTCAAATGTTTATTAGTGCATAAAAGCCTACGGAAGTCAAGCCACAGTGGATTTTAATGGCTTCTTGTAAGCGCATGCAGTGGATGCCATCTTCCTCCTCATCTGAGATTTGTTAGTAGCATTGAAGTGTGTTTCTACCTTTTATTCATCAGTACCTACGGTTGTAAGTGGCACCTTGAAATGAACTTCATCCGAAGTTTTGAAGATGACTTCCGCAACTCAACATTTTATTCAATATGCTGGGGAGGAAAAACTTTTCCTCCGCCTCTTAAGTTCGGTTTCTGGGGCCCTGTGATTAAACTAACAAGAGACAGGCTAGCCAGAGAAAAGGCACACAATTTTTATTAGTACTTAAGTGCACTAGAGTTCATAGAAAAGAAATGAAACTCGAAGAAACATTCAGGAGTTTATATACCATTTTAACAAAGGAAAAGGGGTTTGGACTTCAGGGGATGAGAAATTGTGGGGAAGTAACTAGCAACTATATGGGAAACAGACGGAAAATCCGGCTATTTTGGTAAGGTCTCTATAGGAAAACTCACCTTGGTGATAACCCCTCCCCGCCTTCTTCCTTGACTCCTGTTTGGTTGGGGGAAGGACCTTTCCTCGAAGGGGAATCTCTACACTGCTTTTGGGCAGATGAGGGGAGTGCAGAGAACTCTCCCTGTGTCTGTTGATTCTTAGTTGCCTTGAGCTCAGAATCATCCTTATTCCAAAGGGGCATACTTGGGGGTAGCATGTTCTGATTTTCAAATGGAAAGCAAAGAGTATTATAGCAGAAACACATGTGAGTTATTTCCAATGTTATTTCTCTTTTTTAAAGATTTTTATTTTTAGAGAGGAGAAGGGAAGGAGAAAGAGGGGGAGAGAAACATGAATGTGTGGTTGCCTCTTGCACACCCCCCACTGGGGACCTGGCTTGAAACCCAGGCATGCGCCCTGACTGGGAATGGATCCAGCAACCCTTTGGTTTGCAGGTCGGCACTCAATCCACGGAGCCACACCAGCCAGGCCCAAGGTTATTTCTTTTGTATGAGACCTATTGGTACAGGTACTTTTACTTTATGTTGCTTTCCACTTGAATTCTTCTTAAGTTATTAAAAGTAATATAAGATTATATAAAATATATTTACCAAAAAAGGAAAGTGATTCATCCATTCTCCTACTATTAAAAACTCTGCTTCTGCATGTTTTCTTTCAGTGTTATCTATGCATATCTGTTTCATGTAGTTTCAGCGATACAGGGCACACATGTGGTCTGTGACTTCCTCCTCTTAACATACCACAAGGCATTCTCCATGGTTCTGCTTACTCACACTCATTGGTAAGCAGCTGCAAAGTTAACCTAACCATTCTCCAGTTGTCAGACACCTGGGCGGCCTTCCCAGTGGCCCTTTGCACCGGTAGTGGGGAGGGCAGGCCGGGTTGGCCCCTCCTGGCTAGGTGGAACTAGGCCTCCAAGAGCAGCCACAGGCAGTTTAGAGGTTAAGTCCCAGCCCAAGTTAAGGCCAGGCCAAGCAGGGCTCCTGACTCCAGGCTCCCTTCTTGCTCTTTCTCCTCTCTCTCGGCCTTAAGGTGGTGGAGTTCTGCCCTGAGGGTTTCCCAGGCCAAAACTTCATCCCTGGTCCTGAGTCTTAACCACACCAAGGGCCTGCCTGCACAGGCTGCTCATTCCTCCCAGCTGCTCTTTCCTTCTGTCCTAGCTATCTGCAGACCCACCCACGTGCAAAGGAAGGAGCTAGGCCACTTGACCTGGGCATCATGGCCCACCTGCGGTCCTGCGAAGTGCAGCAGCTGCTCCACAACAAGTTTGTCGTCATCCTGGGAGACTCGGTGCAGAGGTCTGTGTACAAGGACCTGGTGCTCCTGCTGCAGAAGGATTGCCTGCTCACCTACAGGCAGCTCAAGGTCAAGGGGGAGCTGACCTTCGAACAGGACAAGCTGGTGAATGGAGGCCAGAAGGCTGCCTTGCACAACGGCACCGACTACCGTGAAGTCCGGGAGTTCTGCACCAACCACCATCTGGTGCGCTTCTACTTCCTCACACGCGTGTACAGCGGCTATGTCCAGGACATCTTGAAAGAGCTGCAGGCCTATGAGCACACCCCGGACGTGGTCATCATTAACTCCTGTCTCTGGGACATCTCCAGGTATGGCAAGGACTCCTTTAGCAGCTACCGGACGAACCTGGAGAACCTGTTCAGGCACCTGGACGAGGTGCTGCCAGAGTCATGCCTCCTGGTGTGGAACACAGCCATGCCTGTGGGTGAGAAGATCACAGGGGGCTTCCTCCCGAGGAAGCAGTCGTCTTTGTCCTTGGGTCTGAAAAAAAAGGTGATTGAAGCCAACTTCTACAGCTCCGTCGAGGCACAGAAGCACAATTTCGATGTGTTGGATTTGCACTTCCACTTTCGCCATGCAGAAGGGTACCGGCAGGGAGACGGGGTACATTGGGACCAACGGGCGCACCGACACCTCTCCCAGCTGCTGTTGGCCCACGTGGCTGATGCCTGGGGTGTGGACCTGCCCTGCCGCCAACCTGTGAGCCAGTTGATCAGGAGCGGACCTAGACAGGGGCTTGAGAGACAGTCCCAGACCAGCAGGAAACAACAGGCCTTACTACCGTCCCCGTCATTTTCTCCCAGGCAGCGCCCCCTGCTCCCTCTCCCAGTTCCCCACCTACACCTGCCCCCACAGCCTCTTCCCATTCCTTGTCACCCAGCAGTAAGACCCCACTTCAGGCTGGGTCCCCAAGATGCCAATTTTACCTCAGACCAGCCTTTCCAATCGGGTCAGTTCTTATTTAACTATTACCATTCAGATGTCCCCTCATCGACCCAGACAGGATTTAACTTCGAAGCTGAATTTATGTTTGATCCCCAGCCTCCAAGGGTCCATGGACCCACACCCTATTATCAGCAGCCAGCCCCTGTGGTTCATAGGGGTTTTCCCCGGAATATACCTCCTGGCCCCTATGCGCCCTGGAGACAGCCGCCCAAGTCTTACAGGAGACAGGCCCGAGCCCACCCTGAGCCAAGGCCTCATTAGGCACACTTGGGCCTTTTTCCTCTTCACAGAGGGATGTGGACTTGACAGATCATCTGACTCTGCCTAATAGAATGATCTTGTTAACATAAGTTGATGATCCACACTTGGACTTCCTTTGGTTCTTTGCTGTTACCAGTAATGGCAGGGAAGAGCGGTCTGACCCAGCCTTGTTGGCTGTGGCCTCTTTCTCCACGCACTGGGGCTGACCAGGTGTTATTCCTGCCTCTCTCTCCCTGTTCTCTTTGCCTTTTTGTAAGCAGAAAATGGAAATTAAAAAGTTGTTTCACAAAAGCAGCTGTGGGTTTTGTGTATAGCTATATTTAATGGTGCTTCTCCCCTCCATTAACCAATTAGCTTCGTAAGAGCAAGGGCAAATAAGTAGTCATGACATCTACTTGATAAACTACGCAAAAGTGAATTAGTCTGAAATAATTCTGAAGGTTTCCATGAAATGGATTGGATAAATTTTTTAAAAATTAACTTTTTGTGATCATGTTTTCCAGAGATTCCTAAATAAATCATTGTATTTCAGAACCGGGGAACTAAAGACATAAAATTGAGTGATCATGTGCAAACAAGGAGACAGGCCAGGAGAAGCGAGTGATTTAAGTTCCAAGTCACACAGAATATCAGTCCTCTACTGGCTTTTCCTAGTTTATACTGGTTTCTAGTTTATATTAACGTCAAACCACAAGACTGACTTGCAGCAATATCAAACCAAGAAAGAATGTTGACCAAACATGGTTCTTCTATGAAAACCCAGGCAGGAAAAACCCTATAGCTCAATCATCAGAAGTTTAGTGGTTAGATGTGCAATGAACTAGGTGCGTAAACTAGAGTGGATGGCGTACTTGCAACTTTATAATATGTTCAATATTTTTGAATTTTGGACTGGAAAAAATTAGAGCACAGTTGCTCTTAATGACACCATGAGTCACCATTAAGTAAAACTAGGAGATGGAAGGGACCACCCAGTACACAGCTCTGACAAATGGCCGTGCCCCTGCCCCCCTCCCCTCGCCCCCACCCGCACTTTGTTTTGCAGGAATGTTAACATCAGGAAGTGTTTTGTTTTTTTTTAAATATTTTATTTATTTATTTTTAGAGAGAGGGGACGGGAAGGAGAAAGAGTGGGAGAGAAACATCAATGTGTGGTTGCTTCTCATGTGTCCCCTTATTGAGAACTGGCCTGCAACCCAGGCATGTGCCCTGACTGGGAATCCAACCGGCAACCCTTTGCTTCACAGGCCCGTGCTCAATCCACTGAGCTACACTAGCCAGGGCAGGAAGTGTTTAAATGCTAGGCCTTTGGTCACACTAGATTAGGGAAATATTAATACTTAGATAAACTAGTCAAAATAGTATTATCTGAGTAATGGACTTTTTCACTGAATTGACTAGTTTATCGTTCCTCAGTTGGACCATTCCTAAATTCGATGAGGATCCAGAAATCATCTCCTGCAAAAATGAAGTTCAGGAAATCACAGGAAATGGATGAGATTAGCTATCTACAGAAGAAATAACCGCAGCTTTTAATCACCAAAAACTCAGAAGATTCCTAGAAAACAAGGCTTTTATCTTGTCCTTGTGTCTCAAATCCTAGTACAGTGTCTGGCACTCAGTAAATACCAGATGTTTCTTGAGCGAATCAGGGAATGAATGATGAGGTGGCATGTGAGTGTGTTCCTACTGAGAAGACAGCCCAGGTCTCTAAGGAGCTACCTAAAAGGATATTTGATCCTTATAGCACATCTGAAGGAATATTGCCAAAACAGCATTGTGATGACCTTCAAGGACTCTTAGAAAAGTAGTGACTACAAGTTGGAATTTGCCAGAATGTCCCAGCAAAGTCAGGAGAAGGGGGACCTGTCTGACCAATCTAAATGTTCTAATCCAGTGTTCCCCAACTTTTCTGGCACCACAGGCCAGTTTTGTGGAAGGCAGTGGGGAGTGATGGGGGTTGGGGGGGTGGAGGGGGAACTCAAGTAAGCTTTTCTTTCAGCCCAGTTCCTAACAGGGTAGGGTTGGGGACCCCTGGTCTAATCCATGGAGGTTAGTGCTCTAGGCTGTGCATCAGCCTTCAAGACGAGTTAGTAGCCTTCACTTTGACTTTACAGTTCCCAAGCAAGACAAATCTGCATTTAGCTGCTAATCGGAGTAAACTGATGCATTTAGTGTTTATGTTCCCATGAATAAACCAATAAACAGGTGTTGTGGTTTATATCTCTCTTGTGAGTTAAGTTAGTATGTATTATTTCTCCTTAAGCTGATCACACCTGATGAACCGCAGAGGAATTCTTAGATATACAGGATTGAGGACCAGATACTGGATCAGTGATGAACCCATTCTGTTATGGATTAAACTGCACCAATCACTTCATAGTCCTGTTCCTCATACGCAGGTAGGAGTGCAGACACACACAGACAGGGACAATCTTTTCCTCAGCAGGTGTGTTAATTTCCTGTGGCTTCTGTAACCAATACGACAAACCTGTTGGCTTAAAATGACACGTACCCTCTTGGAGTTCTGGAACTCAAAAGTCCAAACTCCATAACCCCCGGGCACAGTCCTTACTGTTTTTCTACTCCATCCTACACAGTCAGGCTTCCTACCTGCCTCTGCAATGTATATATATATATATATATTAAGTTTTTGTCGTGATAAAATAGACATAACAAATTTAACATCTTCACCATTTTTTAAAGTTCCCAGTTCAGTCGTATTAAGTACATTCGCATTGTTGTGCAGCCGTCCTCTACCAGAACTCTCTTCACTGCTCTTCACGTTTTCCGCTTTACATTAGTCATCTGGGTGGCTAATGCCCCCTGGGCCTTTCCGGCCCCACTGCGGGTAAGAGGCTGAACAGTGCAGAGCATGCTTGCATTTGATTTCGTACACATTCTGGTCTTTATCTTCTACCCTAAAGGTTTCTTCTTTTCCCATTTTGGCTATTGTCACCTTGCTCTTGAATTCAAGAAAACTAGCGATGCAATTAAGCGATGGTCTGGTAGAAAGAGCCAGAATTATTTGACATTCATGAGAGAAGTTGGTGCTGTATTGTTCAGACTTAAAATGCAGGGTTCCTATGGCCTGTTCTCCCGCTTCAAGAATTGACAGCACTCAGAGCTTTTTATACTTAACTCTTATCTCAAGTTTTCTGGAAAAAGGGAAAACGAGTAAAATTCATGTTTAAATTGACACTATCCAAGCAGCAAATGTGTCTCACAGTATTCTATGGTAAGGTAAACTATGTTACATACCAAAGATGGAAACTTAAAAGCTGTAACTATATCTTTTCATAAGTGCAAACAAAGCAAAGCTCAACACTTGAAAACCAGTGGAATCTTACATCTTGCCGGGGCACCAGGACCAGGGCCCTCTCCCTGGTCAGCCACTGAGCTCTTGCTTTCCGGGCCCCAGCGGTGCGAGACTCCGGAGGGGACATTCCCGCTCCGTTCTGGAGCTCTGCACAGCAACAGCTCCGTCTCTGACACCTTTGTGTTTGTGAATTCGGCACAGGTGAGTTATTCTGAAAACTTAGATCATTAAGACTCATGCCGGGGAGGATTTACTGTTGTTTAAACTATCGTGGGCTTGCATCTGGAAACTCTAGAAATAACATTCTCATTCCCACAACTTTAAGGAAGCCCTCTATCACTGCATGCTTAATTTATAGATATATTTTTTTTCACAAGACTTTACCCATTCATCTTTAAAGATTCATTTTCTAAAACATGTGCCTTGAGCCATAATCTTTACGCATATATTCTGTGGGCAGGGATGCTTATAAAAGGATTCATTCTGTAATTGCCCCATATGGAAATTCACAATGAGTTCTAATGGATGAGACCCCAAAAAGTCATGCGTAAAATAAACTTGACTAAAGGTGATTAACCTAGCATTTCCCAGATTTATTTAACCACAGACCATTTTCACGTGCACCATCTTTTAAAAACACGTTTTTGGAAATTCTAAGGTTCTAGAGAGTGCTATATAAAATAAATAGGGTAAGTGAAGAGAAAAAAAAGTTCGTTAGTGACATTTAATATATGAAGCTTTTTAAAAATGAGGCATTATAACCTTTTCACCAAGATGGTGCCCAAAGCAGAGGAGGAAGCCCCTGCCCCTCCTGAAGCCAAAGTGCAGGCTTTGAAGGCAAAGAAAGTGCTGAAAAGCATCTGTAGCCACACACACACAAAAAGATCAGTATGTCACCCTCTTCCGATGACCCAAGACACTGCGGCTCTGAAGACAGCCTAAATATCCTGTGACAAGTGTCCCAGGAGAAACAAGCTTGACCACTATGCCTTTGTCAAGTTCCTCTGACCACCGAGTCAGCCATGAAGAAGGTAGATGACAACAATACACTTGTGTTCATTGTAGAGGTCAAGGTCAACAAGCACCAGATCCAACAGGCCATGAAGAAGCTCTGTGACATTGACGAGGCAGAGGTCACCAACTGATCATACCCAATGGAGACAAGAAGGCATTTGTTCACCTGACTCCCAACTATGATGCTTTTGACATTGCCAACAAAATTGGAGTCATCTAAACTGAGTCCAGCTAGCTAAATTCTAAATATAAAAATGTTACACTGTAAAAAATAAAATAAAATGAAGCATTATAATCTGTGCCCAAATATGAGCTAATATTCACAAGGTAAGTGTGGGACAAGCCTGGGATTGGCTGGTTAACCAAAATGGGGTGAAATGCACCAGGAATGATTGCTCTCTTCCTCTACGGTGGGGGAAGCATCGGGGCAGGTCCAGTCCAGCAGCAGAATGTGGTGTTTGATGCCCGGCAAAGCATATCCCAAGATACATCCGCATGGAGCGTGGCAATGGGAAGTAGAACAAACAACATTCTGAAACTGAGCAGACCGTCATCAACGCAGCACCCTCTGTCAACACTCCACAACAGTTAAGAGCAGGAATAAATCTCTATCACAGTGCCTTGTCTTTCAAAGAATAAGAGCACCAGTAGGTACTGCAGTGGCAGAGCCAGACACTCCCACCGAAGAGGAGATACAGCTAGGCCGTGTGGTCCGTGGCAGCCAGTCTGGGCCCTGGACTGGTGCCCTGCATCATGGTCATTGCTGCCTCAGACCCAGCTGGTACCTGGCTTACTGAGCTTGGCTTGTCTCCACTTCTCCTGTGTCTACATAGCACGGGCTAATTTTTGATGATATATTTCTCCTCGGTAATCACCTGTCACTGCCAGATGGGTTTTATCCCTACCATCCACTCTCCCCTAACAGCACCGTGTCCTGAGGCAGAAGTCCTCAAACTTGATCTAAGAATGCATCAGAATATCCTGGTGGGCTTCATAAAGCACTGCTGTTGTTTTCTCCCACCAGGGTTTCTGATTCAGTAGGTCCAGAGTGGGGCCCAAGAAGTTGCATCTCTAGTAAGTGACACACTTTGAAAGCCACCAAAGAAACAAAAATGTAAAAAGAATCATGTAATTCTATTCATGTGGCCATAACCTAAATTTATAACCATTTTTAACTTTGCCATATCTTCTTTACCTTCTTTTTGAAGTGAAGTAAATTCATGCTATTTCATTCTTAAATATTTCGTATGTGGGACCTAAGGATATTTTCCTACATGAGCACAAGATAAGGGCCACATTTAACAGAACTTTACAATAACTTGCAGTATCATCTGACAATGACACTCATGGACTGAATATTTGTGTCTGGCCCCCCTCACTGCAAATTCAACTGCAGATGGGAAGGAGGGAAGTCCGAGCATTGGGTAAGACTATAAAATCAACCCAAAGAGGCAGTTAATAAATGGACATTAAAAGTGTAAAATACTCCTTTGTTTGTGAAGTCATCTTTTAGAAATATATCATTTCTAATTAGTCAATAAATGATTACACATCAAAGTGAAGGCATTTATGTATGTATGTCAATTGGCAGATAATATACTAGTCTCTTATTAATTTATTGGCAAATAATATTTGTTAACAAAAATATTTATTAGGCAATACATTAAATTTTCTAGGCAAGAGATATAATTGATTGATTGATTGATTTTAAAGATTTTATTTACTTTTAGAGAAAGAAGAAGGGAGAGGAAACAAGAGAGAAACATCAATGTGTGGTTGCCTCTTGGGTGCTCCTTACTAGGGACCTGGCCCACAACCCAGGCATGTGCCCTGACTGGGAATTGAACCGGCGACCCTTTGGTTCACAGGCCAGCACTCAGCCATACCACTGAGCACTGAGCCATACCAGCCAGGGCTAGAAAACTTAGATAAGCCATCTTACATAAGATTATTCAAGGAAGTTTCTATGTGGATGAATTAAGAATGCTTTACAAAGTAATTCCTTAATACTATGTTCTCCATTATTTTCCATTGAGGTATTTCTAATGGTGGAAGACACAGAATTGGTCTCTAACAGGAAGTCAGCCTGCAGCAGGCTACCATAAAAATTAGATTTATTTCATTATTCATGTTAAAATATTAACTGAAATTCTGTGTTCAACTGTATCATTATGTGTTTTATTAAAAAAAATAATGTTCTTCAAATCATTAAGTAAAATCAGTGCTACAAATGAGATTGGATTTCAGGGTCTTAATATGGAAAATAGGAGGATGATAGCACCTACCTCAGAGGATTGTCATCGATGGACATCACCTGAGTTAATGTTTGTAAAGCCCTCAACGACTGTGACTGGCAAGAGGTTAGCACTATATAAATATGTGTTAAATAAGTTTCAAAGAGTTTTCTTCTAAATTCATTCTATTGTTTTTAACTACCACCATATCATCAAGGTATTAGTAACCCAGTTTCAATGTGACTTTAATATCAAAGCCCATAATTGTGCTTGGAGTAAAAGAATGAATGTTTGGAACAAGTTAGAGAAGGGATCAAAGAACAAAGGGAAATGGGCGTGAAGCCCTGGAGCTGGCTCACGGCAGTGGAGTGTCCAGGCAGGTTGGGGTGCAGCCACGGAGCAAACAATTCAGAGCACCAGCCACAGGCCCAGGGCCAAGCACTGAGGACCGCGGGAACTATAAACAGTTGAGATGACGTGCACTGTTCGTGAGACCACTTCCATCAGAGTCACCTAAGATGTTTGAGAAGAATGCAGTGCGTAACCCCACTCAGGTGCACACACACAATCAGAATTGTGGGAGGTAGGCCAATTCCTTGTGTAAAGAGAATGTGAAAACAAGTGTTGTAAGGGATATTGCTCAAGGTCAGTGCCCTTTTCTCCTTGGAAAAATAACTTTAAAAAAGTTAACTTGCTCATCATATCAGAATAGCCTAGAATTTTTGGCTGGAAGAAAATTTAGCAATCATTAAATTCATTAATCCCTAACTGGTGGTATGTTGTAGTAACCTCGGGAGGGGTTTGTTTGTTTTTGTTTTTTAATACAAGCACACAGGACCTACTCAAAAAACAATTAAGTCAGAAATGCTGAGGCAAAAACCTGGGTATCTGTGTATTTAAAAGCTCTCTAAATATTTTTCTTTTTTATTATTAAAATAGATGTGATACAAAGCTCTAAATATTTCTAATGTGCAACCAAGATTAAGGTTCACTAATCAGGCCCAACCTCCTTATTTTGCAGATGAGAAAACTAAGGATTCAGAAATGAAACTTACCTAAGTGGTAGAGCTCTCTTCAAAGAGGTGATTGTTTGAGATAGACTAGCTATACATGTTACTGGGGAGACCCAAATTAGGGGGCTCCGCCTCCTTAATTGTCTCCTTTCAAGAGAATAATTCAGTCAAGAGACAACACGTGTAGTGGAAATGAGATAGTAAGTTTATTTATGAACTACACTTGAGCACGAAGCTTCAAGTGGACATCTTATGGGTGATGAGAGCTTGTTCAAGAACCTAAACTCACTGCTCAGGCATCTAAACTTTAAAATGAAAAGAATTATGCCTACCTCTCAGGATTACTAGTTTTAAATGGCAGAATATCTATAAAGCACTTAGCATAATGCCTGGCATATAGTAAACATAAGAAAAAAGTACAACCAATTAAAAATGCATCTGTTATCTATCATTTCCTGACTCAGAGAAAAAGAACTAAAAACATACCAGGATTTCAAGCCTTTGGAGGGATGTGTGGTCCTAGTACTAATGTTTCTTTTAGAAAGACAAAAGCTAGAACACAGCTAAAATAATTGCTGCAACAGGCAAAATATTAACGACAATTTTCTATTTTCACAGAACTGGAAATTATGGTACCACAAAGGTACCTGCTTATCTTGGAGACAAAACATACTTTTTTGTTGTTTGTTTTTAAAGAATAGCCTTGTCCTGCAGATGGACAAACCACGTGTGCCCTCAGCCATTTGATGCGATGGCTTATTTCATTTCATTCTTCATTTCTGTCTAGAAAGAAAGATACTGCCGATAGCTGCGTGAAAAAAAAATGTTTTGCATTTTTCTCTGGTGGCTGAATCCCCAATAAAATGAAAAATGAGGCTGTTGGCCCAAGACCTCCCTGCGGTTGCTCACGGATCCCTCATTGTTCTCTTAGCTCAGATCCTTTGTGTGAACGCCGAGGAGTGTCCGGTACAGCTCTCCATTTCAGCTCTCCATTTCTTATAGGCATCTCCTGGGTCAGGGAATAAAAACTCCCCCGCACTCATCCATTCTTCAACCTCCGTTTCGTGAAGGGGCAAGTGTGTCGGCTAGTCCTGGAAACAGTAGGCGTGCCTGGGATGCTTCACATTTTTGTGGCAGCTGGTGAAAAACCTTAGTTTTCTTGTTTTCTCATATTTCTAAGAGGGCATACGGTGGTTCTACGATGTTATTTGCATAGACATATAGACACGTATTAAGGACTACAGGTATTATAAGTTTATAGAATATATGTGTATCAGGCTAGACATTGTAGAAGATTTAGAGGTTGATCAAACACTAGCCTTGTCATCAAGGAGCTTAAAATCCGGTGGAGCAGATATGGCAGGTGCACAGACGCCTACTGCAGGAGTCCATGCGGCAAGTGCCAGGAGAGACAGTGACAGCACTGTGGGAGTCCTGAGGAGGACAGGACTGCGTGCGTCTGACAGATGCAAGAACAGTGCAGCCTGTGGCAGGGGAGCCACCTGGAAGATGGACAGGATTTACCTCTGCCATGATGGAGGTGGCATGACATCTTCATGGGAAGTGGGGGCGGGGCATAAACAAGGATCCGGAAGTAGGTAGAGGAGCAGGCCCGGGCACAGGAGGAGGCTGCTTTGGCTATCAGAATACATGGCTCGTAAAGGGCGGAGTGGTCAATAATCTGCAGGAGAATATCATGTAGTAGTTTTCTTGGTTGCTGTAACAAACTGCCAACACTGGTGGTTTAAGATACCACAAATGTACTATCTTACAACTCTGGAGGCAAGAACTCTGACATTGGTCTCACTGGTGAAAATCAAGGTGTGGGCAGGGCTGTGTTCTTTTCTGGAGGCTCTGAAGGAGAATCCGTTTCCTTGTCTTTTCTAGCTGAAAGCTGCTCACATTCCTACATTCCTTGGCTCCCAGGCCTGTCCATCTTCAAAGCCAACAATGGTGGTTGAGTCCATATTACACCCCATCATATCACATCACTCTGTTACTGACTCTTCTGCCCCTCGCTTCCACATTTAAGGACCCTGGTGATTCCATTGAGCCCACTTGGGTAATCCAGAGTAATCTCCCCATCACAAAGTCAGGAAATTAGCAACCGTAATTCCATCTGCAGCCTTCGTTTTCCTTTGTCCTGAAACCCAGCATATTTCCAGGTTCCAGGGAACAAACACCCTTGAGCGGCCGTTCTGCTTACCGCAGGTTGGAACCAAAGATGAAAGAGCCGTGAATGTCAAAACTGTCATCCCCATTCCTCACGCCCGGGGAGAAAACGATGTGTTTGCAGATTAAAAATGGTGTCAGCTCAAACATTTTCTTGCTTTTAGCTGGAATTTTAACAATATACTATAGTAACCCGGGGTACCTCACACCAGATGAGACTGGATGACTCATTCTGAATGTTTTACAAATGACTTTGATGTATTAAAAAATGGAGAAATAATTAAATATTGATAAATGCAGTTTGGTATTCAGTTTTTCAAAACACAAAGCCCATGGGGATGGGAAATCACAAAAGGGGATCTCAGTATAGAAAATATTTGGAAGCACTGCCTTAAAAAATATGGTCTCTGTTGGTCCTACCTGTGTATATGGCATTTTTTCCTCTATTATTGACACATCTCTAGTGTAGGAGGATAAAAAGGTTAGAAAAGATTTTTAAAAACTGATTTAGCAAATGAATTTCATCTTCCAACTTATTTATGGTTTGATCAATAATTCATCTCTTAGCATCTGTCTCTTAAAGACTGTCTGGCCCATTGTCTTTACAGAGGATGACTTAGGATATTGGAAAAACAAAATACATTTTTTAAAGTACACAGCATGTCAAATGAAATGCCCCAAATTTATGCTGTGCAGATAACAAAAGCAAATGACAGAGAGCTGTGCGACAGGAAGGGAGAGGGAAAATCTGATGAGGCAGGAAGTACACGTAAGATGACAGAAAATCCATTTGGACTTGAGTGTGAGGCTGTTCCAATGGCCTTTATTTATGTCCTTAGCCAATTTGAAGTTTCCCTCTCGTAAAATATCACTTAACTGAAAGTGTTCTGTTAACTGCTGCAGTGTAAGCGTACATAGCTTTTCATCGCACTGAGCACAGATGCCTTCCTATTGCAGCTGGTTGTATGGAATATGTTCTTCTCAAATGTCCAGTGCTTGCCTTTTTGATTTGAATGCAGAAACGGTGGAAAGGCTGAACACACCATTGCAACAGGAGCCACGTGGGTTGCGAGAGGAGGAGTGTCAGCTGGGCGTGCAGACTGTGGCCTGTGGCGCGACTGTTTTGCGTACCACAGCGAACACTTATCAGGCACTTCCTAGCACCAGGTGTCTGCAGAATTATCGGTGGTCACAGCCCCTCTGTGAGCCCTGCCTATTATTCATCTTATTTCCAACGAAAAAGCTAAGGCTTAGAGAAGAGAAGTTTGCTCAACAAACCGCACACTACTAGTGAGCGGAAGCAGCAGGGAGTGAATCTCTGGGCTATCTTTCTAAAATAATAAGATAGTCATTTCACTCCCTACTTTGTAAACGTTATGTCTTTATACTACACAATCTTGTGGCTCTCCCCCTTGGCTTTTCACTGGAATCATTTGGGGACATTTCAAACAATTATTGCCTAGCATCCGGTCAAGGCCACTTAAAAACAACAGTAGCGACACTAATGATAGCAAACACTTATGCTCGGGTAACAGTTCCAAACACTTTTCTAATTGAGATTGATATATATATATATGATTTAATCCTCAAAAATAACCCTGTCACTAAGACACCATTAAGTATCCCCAGTTTATGAATGAGGAAAGTGAGGCTCGGAAAGGTTTAATGCTTAGCTTAAAGTCATGTGGCAAAACTGGAATTCTGATTGCAGGCAGTCTGGCTTCAGAATCTGCTCAGAACACAAAAATCGAACACATACAACAGCCACAACGCACACCCTCACTGGTAACCTCTGGAGAATGCCAAAGAGCCACACTGCTGTTTTTAAAATGGCCAGTACCAGAAGAACCATGTATTCCTCCCGCCTTTACGTGTGTAAACTGTACCTCAAGATAACTTGTGGACGAGAAGAAATCTCTCTTTTTACAAGAATTCGACTAATAAATGAGTGACTGATAGAATTAGAATATAATCATTTTGCAGGCCTCAGTGAAATAATTAATCTAAGCCATGCTGATCAATGAGTGCAAACTTCTCAAAAAGAAATGTCCGACTTTCTCCTATAGGAGTGCACATCACCTCTTATGATGTGTTCTTGCTAGAAAATGTAAACTAATTGCAACATATGTGCACATCATATTTGAATTCTGATTTGATCAAAAACCTATAAAAATTAAATATAAGGAAATTTGAACCTTGGGTATTTGATGCCATTAAAATAATTGTTATTTTTTTAGTGTGATAATGGTATTGTGGTTATGTTTTTAAAAAGAATCTCTACCATGTATAGATACCCTCATATATATGGGTAAAATGGAAAATATATGTAGCAATAGTTATTATTTTAAATAAATATTCAGATGTACATTTAAAGCATAATTGACTTGACTTCTAGCTCTATCTAGTACTACTTATTATCTTCCTCAGCCACTTAACTGAAATCATAATTCCCAACATCATCATTTTATTTACTTTTTTAAAGATTTTATTTATTTCTTTTTAGGCAGAGGGGAAGGGAAGGAGAAAAAGAGGGAGAGAAACATCAATGTGTGGCTGCCTCTCACATGCCCTTGACTGGGGACCTGGCCCGCAACCCAGGCGTGTGCCCTGACTGGACATTGAATCAGCGACCCTTTGGTTTGCAGGCTGGAGCTCGATCCACAGAGTCACACCAGCCAGGGCTCAATAGTATCATTTTATAACATGCCTTGTATATGGGAGGGTTTTTTATTAATTTGTTGAATGATACTGAAACAGATTATGTGAGATTAGAGAGAAACCCCAAGTCTTTTCTGTAGCCTCCTCACCAAGAGAGTGCTACACAGAAATAATTGAGAATCTCTATTCTCTACACACTTCAGGACCATCCTGACTGCTCAGCCCTTCTTGACTTCGCCTCCTGTTGATGTCTCTGTCTTATTCCCCAAATGGCTGTTCTGAATCTCATCTACTTTTTTAAACCCTCACATATTCTCCCAAGACGTAGAAGAGACAGGGTGAAGTCAATCCAAAGTTCTTCATGTTCTCTTCTGTACCCTTCAAAAGGTCTCTGTGATATTTTACGTTTCTTTTTCATTCATTCAGAAATATTTCTTGAACACCTATTTTATGCTAGGACTACTAGGTGCTATGGATACCACAGTGGAAACACACACAACAGCTCCTTCCCTACAGCCACTTAGAGAGCATTTGGACATTGCTTGGTATGCTCTCTCCTTTCATCCTTCTCACCTCTCTCTCTCTGCTTCAAAGACTAGTGGCCTCCATATTTTGTGGAAGTTGAAAGACCCAGTCTATCCAAGTGAAAATAAAAAAACAAAAACTACAGGCTCAAGAGTTAAAATTGATCTGGGCTCAGATCATCGTTCTGCCACTTAGTAGTTAAATGACTCGGCAAGTTAGGGACCCTTTCTGAGCCTATGCCCTGTCCTGAAAAATAAGAAGAATAACGCCTAATTCATAGCGCTGCGGGAAGATGAGAGACAAATGTATCGCCGACCTTCGTAAAACACCTGGCACTGGGTAGACACTTGATAGAAGTCGTCATTATCACCACACCATCCATTTTCCCCACTTTTACATATGTCTTCAACTTTCCTTTCTCAGTTGTTTCTTCTCCTCTACTTACAACAAGGATGTAGCCACACCACACAACCCTGCCCAGAAGGTTATTGGAGCCACACTGGGGCTTTTCCTCCCAGCCCCCAGGGAACCCCCGTTTACATTGGGAGAAAGGTGTTCCCTTCCTAACCCATCAACAGAACCACAGCTTTGCCCATCTGGTTCCTTCTCTTAGGAACCAGATGTATTCTTCTTCTCAGACGTGTTTTTCTGTCTCTCATTCTAAGAATGAGATGCTGATGACAAATGCATACACACAGGACCCCTGGGGGCCCCGGGACCTCAGAGAAAGAAGCCTTACTCCAACAGAGTTTCACCGAACGTGGTTATTACAGTTGGCCCTTTCCGGTTACATTGGGAATAATAATCAGCTCATAAAATACAGGGCTCTTAACTTTCAAGAAAGTATTTTCAACTTTCCTTTTATCTGCCATTCATGCTTTGCTAGGAGACTCATAAAACTGCTCTGACTAACCTCGCTGAGGAGTGAGACGTCGGCGGCTGAGATTGGTGAGACGACCTGCCCAACGCCAGGCAGCCCGGCAGTGGCAGGAAGATGTTCCACTTTCTCTGGAGACTGTTAACCAGAAAAGAACATCCTCTACTTTAGTCATGTCACAGAACAAGGAGTTGTCCACAGATAAGAGCCTAAAGGGAGAAATAAAGTAAAATAAGAGGACAAAGATTTAAAGAGAATGAAAAAACTAGGGTTTGAGCAATCAAAGGGGAAAGGTTAAAATAGCATATTTTTAAGACAGATAGTCTTGTTGCTACACCAGGGTTGGCTGTCTTCTCTACCAGGGCTCTAGAATCTCTCTGGCCTAAATGAATGCATTGTTTATTCACTCATAATTGATTGCTCACCTACTAAGTGTACTCTGAACTAGTGCTGGGGAAAAGAATACAAGAAGGAAGTGAGAGTCCACACTGCAAATTGGTCTCTATCACTGGAATTTTGTTATGAAGGCATGGAGCTGCCCTGGCTAGTGTGGCTTAGTGGATTGAATGCCAGCCTGGGAACCAATGTATTGCTGGTTCGATTCCCAGTCAGGGCACATGGCTGAGTTGTAGGCCAGGTCCCCAGTGGGGGGGTGGGGGGGCGGTGCATAAGAGGCAACCACACATTGATGTTTCTTTCCCCTCTTTCTCTTTCCCTTCCCCTCTGTCTAAAAATAAATAAATAAATAAATAAAATCTTTAACAATAAAAGCAAGGAGCTTCAAGTCAGCCTGCAGTGTTTCCCTGTCGAATTGTCACTAATGACCTCATTTTATCACAGATTCCATCGCTCTGGCGGCCAAAGTACACCCTCTGAGGCAGAGTCCTGATCTGTTTCTCAATCTAGTTACTTCTCGTCCTGGAATCCTGGCCTCATCATGGGATTCAAGTAAAACTATGAAGAAATATGCCCTTTTGTAAGATGTTCTTATCTGACTTCATTCCAAGAGCTCAAATTTTCTCCACTATACTCATGTGAATTGATCAAAAAGACTGGAGAATGGAAAAATAGCCCAGGGGGTACCTAGGGGCAGGACTCTTCACCTGGGGCTCAGCCTTCTCATATACATTGAGACGAGGCCATGGCTGAGACTCAGATGCTTCTGGAAAGTGAGTTTTGGGAATAACCCTCCCTGGTACATATATTTGAATCCTTGATTTGCATGGGAGCTAAGGAGCTTCCAGGGAAAAAGACTGGAGTCATGTACACCCAAGAAGATTTAGGAGTGCGAGTGTGTGTAAGAATGCCAGTGGTACCAAAGCAGCCAGATTACAGGGACAGTGAATGACAGGCACCACTAGGGAAGAAGTGTGCCACGAGGGAGGAAGGCTTTGTGGTTGTAGAAATGAGGCACCTTATACTAGAAATCAGCTTTACTGACACCCGAGTACAGCAGGACTCTACTTCTAACAGCAACAGGTGGTGGGATTCCAATCTCACAGGCAGACATTAATTTTGGCCACACCAAGCTAGCATTAGGAAACATTCCAGCTCAGTGGCCCCACTGTAGACTGTCAGGCGAGGGAAGCTGCAGAGTCAGCCGTAAGCAGGGCAGATTAGGAGTAAGCCGTAAGCAGGGCAGATTTGCAGACACATGTGAGCCACATTGGAGAGTCCTGGAGAATTCCAGAAATTGTTGAGGGGAACATGTTTAATCAGCTAAGCCCAGAAGCCCTTGCCTTTAGGCCTATTGTAGAATCTCAAAAACAAACAAACAAATAGCTCCATAAATCCAGTTCCAAAAGAACTGATGAATAATGGTAAGGTCTTTGAAGAAGTCTCAGTAATTAGTATTCCTCTTTCCCACCTGGGTTCCGAAAAAAGCTGAGGAAATAAAACAAAGATAGAGCAAGTAGAAATCAGCTTTGTTACTGCTAAAGACCAGTCTGGAAGACTAGGCATTAGGTCTGGTGGTCAAGTGGGCTGAAATTAGGCAGCCTTGCCCTTCAGCCACCGCTTGCTGGGCCAGGGTAGGCATGAACAGGCAAGACTCAGCATACAAGGAGACACTGTGCTGCCTTGGAAGGCTCATTCCAAAAAGGAAGAAGCAGAACTGATTCAACGGTCCCAGCAATTCTTCCAAAATTATGATCAGATTACTCTCTCCAAAGCCCCAGGGGTGGGAAGCGGAAAGGGGCAAAAAGAGACAAAGCCTGCATTTAGGTAAATCCTCATTATAGATGCCAGGAGAAGAGAAAAGGTACCTCTCCTCTGCACCAATCAGGGTTCTGTCAGGAAAACAAAATCCACACCAGGGTTATTGAATAAAGGGTGTTAAGCGCAGGGAATTAGTTACAAAGGTGTGAGAAGAACCATAAGAATAACCTGGGTAGATGAGTCATCCCGTGGATTAGCAACTGGGAGGCCATTACCCATCCTTAGGGCAGAAGGGACAAATGAAGAAGGTGTTACCTGAGCCCACTTGTTTGACAATGGCATCATAAGGGGCCTTTGGGGGCAAGAGCTAGAGCCAAAGAGGAGTAGCAGCTGCCACCAGATATGCCTCCCAAAGCAGAGAGAAAAGGCAAGATTACCTTGGCTTCTCCTTTCCTCCCAAACTCCAGTCTCTACCAGTGTTTCCCACTGCAGACCTAGAGCTGGTGGTCAGGAGAGCCTGGGAGTCGAGACTCACAGCAGTCAGGCAGAGCACAGGCAGGGAATGGGTCTGGGAGTAAGCAGGCGAATAGCCAGCCCACCTTCAACAGGGAAGAGTTTTATCAGCATTTTTGTAGACAGGTTAAAGAGGAATTCATGTCACGAATCACACACCAAACCCTTTCTAAGTGCCTCTTCATCAATTCTTTAAATTTCCCTCCTGCACCCTGCCATGTCTCTCTCCTGCTTTCCTCCCCACCTCAGCTCTGTCTCTACGCCACTGGTTGTCATCCTATACCCCCCACCCTCACCGCCCCCGCCCCACCACTCAGACCCCTCTCAGAATCCCTCTGCGAAGGCTTTGTCCGTGAGCTGGGGACTTCTGTTTACCCCTCCTTACTTTCTCCGTCATCAGGATGGCTCGCTCTCCTTGGGCCTCCCTTGGCAACCACGTAGGGCTTTGCAATGGGGTAAATAGTACTAATGTGACGACTCAGTCATCCGATTTAGTCAGGCCTGAGGCGCTCACCTTTCCTTCCCAATTGCAGCCACTGACAACTCAGCTAATGCCTAAGGCCTGTACAGGCATTTGTTTTGCATGTAACAGAAAGGACTTAGTTTTATTGCCTTTGGAACCATAGAACTTAAACATCCGTGATTTAGCTTGTGGACTCACTAATGTAATCAACACAGATGACAAAATTAGAATAGTTCTTGGGGTAAAGAGGAATTTAAAAACTGTGTTGATAAAACACAGATAGATTGCACATGATTTTATTAATTTGCTAGGACTGCCAGAACAAAGTACCACAGACTGGGTGGCTTAAATGAGGGGCCCCAACCTCCAGGGTGGCCTGTTAGGAGCCAGGCTGCACAGCAGGAAGTGAGCTTGAATGCAATGCGCTTGGATCATCCTGCAACCATCCCCCCCACCCCTGGTCCTTGGAAAAATTGTCTTCCACGAAACCAGTCCCTGGTGCCAAAAAGGTTGGGGACAGGTGTTTTAAAGAACAGAAATGTACTTTCCCACAATTCTGGAAGCTAGAGCTCTGAGACCAAGGTATTGTGGGGCTAGTTTCTTTTGAGGCCTTTCCCCTTACGTGTAGATGGTTGTCTTCTCCCTTCTCCTCTATGTAAATCTGTTCTAATTTCTTCTTTTTATAAGGACACCAGTCAGATTGGTTTAGGGCCAACCCTAATGATTTCCTTTTAACTTAAATACCTCTTTAAAGAGCCTATCTCCAACTAAGGCCACATTCTGAGGTACTAGGGGTTAAGACTTCAACACATGAATTTGGAGGAGAACACAAATTCAGCCCATAGTTCAAAGTCATACTTTGTCTCACGTCATGACCTTATTATCTGAACTACAGAGAACAGCACAAATATTTACATGGTTAACTTTATTGTTGATAGTAGCAAGGCTAGGATTAGAATGCAGATTTCCCGGCACCCTAATCCACGTCTGCGGGCTCTGTTAGACCGTCTTTTGCACCACGTTGGGATTACAGCATAGTTGTTGAAGGATCAGGCTGTGTGGTCGGTCATATAGCCATGAGTCCCAATCCCAGACTTGTTACCTACTGGCTACGTGACCTTAGACCAGCTCCTTCACATCTCTTAGTTGGCTTCCGCCACTATATAACGGGATAATAGTACCACCTTTCTCACCGTGAGGGATGATGCACTTTATCAGGGAGAAAAACTTTACCATCTACAGTTCAGTGTTTGGAGCCTTGCAAATTAAACCAAGAAAAGATAGATTAAAAAGAGGAAAAAAAAACACCCACGATTTTTATTAATATTTACATGCACAAGAGTTCACCAAAAAGGAGAGAAACTCAAAGAAGTGGTTAGACTCAAGGGCTGATAAACCATTTTAACAAAATAAAGGAGGTTTGGGCTTCGAGGGATGATGGATTGTGGGGAAGTTACCAGGACACATTTGAGGAACCTAATGGAAGATAATGGTTGTTTTAGCGATGTCTGTTCATGCAGACATCTTCGTGATGTTCTTCCTTTCTGGAAAGGGAAATTTATGACCTGCTTTTAGGCAGACAAGGGGAGGGCAGAGAACTCTTCCTGTGTGTACTGACTCTTGGTTGCCTTCAGTTCAAAGTAATTCTTAGGCCAAAGTGGCATATTCTGGGTGGTATATCCTGATCCCCTTTAATGTAAAGTGCTTAGCACCAGATCTGGTGAGATTAAGTGCAGGGTAATCACCTGTTGTTTGAGTGGAAAATGTCCTTCCATGGAAGGACCAGAGCCCAGCCACAGCAGCACCGGAGGGAACGAAGCATTTTTGTCTTGCCTCTATGGTTTCCGCCGAGGTTCCTTACGAGCAAGGTTGTCCACGCTTCAAACACACTGCTCCGCCCTGAAAGCTCGCTCGAGTCTGTCCTCTCCCTTGCACCCCTTTGCCACTGCCCCATCCATCTCCTGGATCGTACACCAGAGAAAATGCAGAATCCTTCATGCACTCCCCAACTGCCTTCAAAAGTTCAAGAGCAAAGCCCAGCACCATTTGCTCTGCACCTAACTTTTCCGTTTAAAGCCCCTCTCCCCCCAACTCCCCAGGGAACTAATGGCTGTTAGGAGCACATTCTCCTGACTCCGGGTCAGCGGGGCATCACTGCATGAAGCTCCTCTCTCCCCCTCACTCACTCAGACATCTGCTCTGGGTAATGATACTCAGCTGCCCTGCCGCCACCCTGTCCCCCTTCGGGCACATTAAGGCACCCTCCGTGTCTCCCCTGCCCTACACACTGTAATCGTGCATGTTCTTCTTTGCCTTTAAGTCATGAGTTCTTTGAAGAAGGGACTACATTTAGTTCATCTAAGAATCCCAGTGCCCAGCATAGGCCTGGCACAGAGTAGGCATTCCTTAAGTGCTTATTAAGGGAATGATGCCATTTCGTCTGTCTGTGGTGGCCCCGGGAGCCAACGGTGATTCAATTACCTCGTATCTGTCTGAAGTTCAGGGCTCCCGGTAAAGGATATGTAAAGGGAAGAGAATGTGACTGGTAGTGACCCTGAAAAAATCTGTAGTTGAAAGAAATGGTTGTAATGAAGTGAAATAGCCTTCGGAAGTTTCTTCGTGGAAGATATATGTTAATTTCCCAAATGTATGAGCATCTGTGTATTTTTGTGGGGAATATATAATGCCTTTTCTAACACTGAGATGCTCGAAATGGGGCTATTTCCCTTCCAAATGAAAAACCAATTGAATAAATTATATTTTTTCCCTTGGTGCTTACAAAGTGTGGGAGTTGTCACCAAACATTACTAAATGTTCTAATTTAGTCATAAATGGGTTGAAAGAATGTAGCATAATTACTAAGTCCGAAGTAAGTTGTTCTAAATATTTTATCTTGTTCAGCATATGCTGTTAAAAAAAGCCCTCAAACTATATTTGTCAACTTTAATTCTTAAAAAGTAAACAACAGCTGAGTGTAATGAGATGATAAAGAATCTCTTCACGATTCCTGACATATGGCAAAGAGTGTGTCCATGCTGAAGTGGTAGAGGATTGCGTTGATCCACTGAGTTATTTTCTTGCTTTGAATTCTTTCCATGGGAAAAACACTCTCAGGAAAACCAGAGGCTTTTTCCTAAAGCAGACGGGGATATGAGAGAAACTTGTATCTCAGGCAAGAGGAATTTAGAACTCACTATGGCAATTGAAAGGGGAGACATATATATTTTTTTAATATTTTATTTGTTTATTTTTAGATAAGGGGAAGGAAAGGAGAAAGAGAGGGAGAGAAACATCTGTGTGTGGTTGACTCTCACACTCTCCCCACTGGGGAACTGGCCCACAACCCAGGCATGTGCCCTGACCAGGAATCAAACCAGTGATCTCCTGGTTCACAACCCTCATTCAATCTGCTCAGCTGCCCCAGCCAGGGCTGAAGGGGGAGAAGTTTAAAAAGCCATGTTTCTTCTCTAAAAGCCATCATTCTAGAATGATCACACATGAAATGAACAAACACATGTGGAAAATGTGTGAATCGATTTCCATTTGTCGGTGTCAGGGTCCGTGGACAAACTCCCTTGGGCCCAGCCCATGACACAGTTTGTCACGATCGGGACGCATGTTCAGTACATGAACACCGTTTCTAGGGAAGGTCCCTGGGAGGCTGCCTGAAATTTCTTTTTCTTTATTTATTAAATGTTTTGTGTATGTGGGTTTTAAGTTCAAAGGAGTTACAGTCATGCGTCACGCAACAACATTTCAGACCAATGGACAGCACGTACAATAGTGTTCTCATGAGGTTACAATGAAGCCTAAGCACTCCTGTCACCTAGCGACACTGTACCGCATTACTCACGTGTCTGCGGGGGTGCCGGTGCACACAAACCCGCTGCGCTGCCCTCGGGTAAACGCACGGCGCACACAGTTAGGCTCAGCACACAGGACTTGATAATGCACGACTGTCGTTGGTTATGTGTTTACTGTCCTGTATTTCTGTTGTTATTTTAGAGCATACTCTTCCTACTCATAAAAAAGCTTGCCATCGAGCAGTGTGCCATGTACTCTGGCGGCAGTTGCATACATACTGCTCTCTTAAAAAGTCTCTCTTTTTAAAAACTATAAGACATTTTTAAATTACAGTAGACATTCACTATTATGTAGGTTTCAAATACACAGCATAGCAGTTAGACATTTATATAACCTACAAAGTGATTCCCCCTAAGTCTAGTACCCCCAACACCATACATAGTTATTACAATATTATGGACTACATTCCCTACGCTGTTCTTTCCATCCCTGGGACGATTTCATAATTACCAATTTGTAGTTCTTAATCCCTTCATCTTTTTTACCGAGTGTCCGATTGCATTATTTTCTCCAGTGTGTGATTAAATCTCTTGTTTTGTACAGGACCATGCGGTAAAGGCGTGTAGCCTAGCAGCGATAGGCTACACCACACAGCCCAGGTGTGCGGCAGGCTAGACCACGTAGGTTTGTGCAAGTGCACTCTGTGACGTTTGCACGTGAAGAACCACCCCACAATGCACTTCTTAGAATGTATCTCCATCATTAAGTGGCACACAGCTGTGCTTATAAACAACTTATTTTCAGAGTGAAGCCCTAGTGGGGAAGGAGGGCATGTTCTCCCTGTTCTAACTAGCTCCTCCAAAGCTGCTTTAGAAGAGGAAGATGAGATCATCTCCAAAAACACAGAGCTGCATCTCAGCTAAGAGAGATAAGAAGCAGAAGCCCAGCTGGAGGACAAAGGGCTTTGTGAAGAAATGTTGAGGAATGAGACTGTCCGTTCATTTTGTCACGTGAATGATAACAATCTACCTTAAGTTCTTTTGGAAATGAGCAGTGGGATTTAGGAGCAGGTATTAAGGGAACAAGTTAACAAATCATTTAGCTAACTGATTAATTAATAAGCACGCCTAGGCAGAGAGAGATGAACAGATGGTCCACTCTATGGAGGAAAGGGCATGTTCCTATGGCCTGATATGGGAGAAACACAGCAATCTGGAGGCGAAGAATGGCTTTCTGAACTTTAGTTTCCAGGAGATAATAATTAGATTGTGAACATGCTTTGTATCTGTAAAACCCCATAAGGCATTAACTTATTGCATTCTGCTGTCTCCTTGAGGCGCTGTTTTTAAAAAATGATAGCATTATAATTAATCAGATTAATCTCGTTGAATGAAAATAAAGTCTACCTTTCACAGAGCTTTGCACCATGCCAGGCAGTGTATCTGTCCAAGCACAATACTCCGTGTAGGGACTCTGTTAGCTCAAAGGAAGCTCCAAGGTGGAGAGAGGTTGGGTGCCATAGAGACAGCACAATGAACAGACATTCACACACTCTCAGTTATTGAAGACTACTTGAGGGAACATGAAACAAAAGAATTCTGAGACAACAAAGGGACTTCAGGAGAAAATTCAGGATGGCCTGTCTGCAAAACAAATCTCTAAGGTTCAGCCCTGGCAGTGTGGCTCAGTGGACTGAGCATCGGCCTGTGAACCAAAGGGTCGCCAATTGGATTCCCAGGGAGGGCACAGGCCTGGGTTGCAGGCCAGGTCAGGTCCTCAGTTGGGGGGTGCATGAGAGGCAACCACACACTAATGTTTCTCTCTCTCTCTTTCTCCCTCCCTTTCCCCTACCTCTAAAAATAAATAAAATCTTTAAAAAAAAAAACAAAAACAATAAATCTCTGAGGTGCATTGTATGGATTCTTGATGGGAATGGTGACATTCCCATTGCTGAGACACCGGACAGGAAGAGTGAGAATTCTGGATGGAAAATGTCTCTAATGAGAGAAGAACCTGGGTGCTTGACCGAGTTCATCCGATGATGTCTGTCGCAAGCCTACGACGTGCTCAGTGCTGTCCTTGAAAAGCTGAGAAAAGTAGGGCTTGAGTATAAGACCAGGAATTGCTTTAGGCATGAGGGAGTCACAGGGAGCATTCCACACCCGTGACAGTACAGGGCAAACTGCCAGAGGGAACGGGCAGGTCTTTTTTCAGCGAAAAGAAAGAATAATAAGAATTGGAGGACAGAATAAGAGCCTTATTATGTTAGCAAGTAGATACTCTGGCCACCCTCTTTTGAAACACAGTTATTTGAAACACACGGTTATTTCTTAAATGATTGATGATGATGATGATGATGATGATGATGATGACGAAAGGAAACCTGTCTTCTTAAAAATGAAATAAAATCAAATAAAAGAAAATGCCGTCTTGGCTCTCATCCCAAGTCACTTAATCATGAGAAATAACTGGATTCCATGTAACATAACCTTGTAATGACACCAGATTCATTGGATCCTAAAGGTCACATTCTAGTCATTCTCTTTCTTGAACAGTTTTGACAGTTTTGATTTTCCCCCCTTTAAGTTGTTCCTTTCCATCAGTTATCTCGTCTGGTGGTACCTCCCTAGCAACTAAATGGCGAGTCAGGAAGTGGTGACTACATGTCATGTGTTCCTCTCCTACTTTAACTTGACCTTTTCTGGATGAGGTATGTTCTCCCCTTGAGCACTAACATTCTGATGCCACCTCAGCAAGCTGTTTTGGGTTGTTCCTGGCTGGGGAACTTTTCAAGTGAAGGGTTTCAATTCGAAAAGTCAGCTCATGATTTCGTTTTTATAATTAACAACATTTTCGTTGATTTAAACATGTTCTGCCCAACCTTCTAGACAAAGGCACAGGACATACTGTTGACGCGACATGACAGACGACAAGCGCCCCCAGAAAAAGGAAGCATCACTTCAGATTCTAGCTCTACCGCTGCCTTTCTGGGCTGCAAGTCGTAGCGGCCTTCCCGCAGAACCCACATGACTCTTGACTCAGGTCGGCTCATACCGACTGGCTTAACACACACTTGGCAGGGGCATTCGCGTGCGGTAGGAAGAGTGAATTATCTATCCAATTTTCTCATTGATTTTTCATAAAATACTTTTCTCATTTCATTGTCCTTCTAGAATTGCTGATGCTGTGGTTTGTGCGTTTCCAAGGTAGATCTTTAAGTTGTCGAAGTAATAACACTTCCAGTTGCCTTTTATGCCTAAAAAATCATTGACTGTGCTTGTGGGACATCCGTGTTGGATGCTAACTTCAGGAATCTAGTCTGCCTAATTAGATTACAGAAGACGCTCAGTTTTCCAGTCTGTTTTCTTTCTGTTTGTTTTGTTTTGTTTGGAGAGAACTAGGTCAATGGGTCCCAAAAAGCCACTTCTCTGAGGTTATTAGGAAATAATTTATCATGAGCAGCTCCAGAAAGATTTATACAGACCCCTTTTCTTTGTTTTTTTTAAAGATTTTATTGATTTATTTTTTAGAGAGAGGGAGAGAAACATCAATGTGTGGTTGCCTCACACATGCCACCTACTGGGCACCTGGTCTGCAACCCAGGCATGTGCCCTGACTGGGAATCAAACCGATAACTTTTTGGTTCGCAGGTTGGCACTCAATCCACGGAGCCGCACCAGCCAGGACTCTACAGATCCTTTTTCTAGAATTATCATCTACAAGCTTACAGGAAAAGAATGTCCAAACAGGAAAAATAGGCAGATTAACCTCTCAGGGAGAATAGATGTTAAGATGCCTCTTGAACTTATTATTTTATGGTAATTTGATACCATTATAGTTACAATACCACCATATATTTTTCTACATAGTAATACCCTAGTTTAGTTCAGCAAGATTTACATACGTTTGCTGATTACTGCAGCATCTAGAGCAGCTGCTGAGTCACTTGTCCATAAACGTCCTATCTAGGAGCAGGACAAACTGTGGCACTACGCAGGAGACACTTTTAGATTGAATCCTACTTGGTCCTAGTTGAGAGCTAGTTAAGAGAGCTAAGCAATACCCTTATGCTGTTTATTACACTGTTTAAATATTAGCATGCAATTGCAAATACTAAATAAGTGAAACTCCCAAAATAAACTTGTGATTCAGTTGCTTCGTACCACAGTTTCATCAGAAGCAGAGCTGTGTTCTTCCTATTTTGACAGTATCTTTGCACATAGTAGCAGCCCAATAAACATTTGTCGATGGCAGGCTGATTGGGTGTGGGCATAAAAAAAGCAACCCCTAACCCCCACGCATAAGTGATTGCATTACAGGGGACTTCTTACCATTTTCTTCTAATGAACTCTAAGTCTACTGAGAAATGAAATGGGCCCAAGCTCTGACCCCAAGCCCTTGTTTATAGCTTGGCCAGATTAACTTTTACTCTTTAAGTATGTGAGCACAAAAGAGTTCAACAGAACCCAGGGGGACAGGAAGCAGACAACTTTAACCATAGCTGCTGCTACTGAAGGGGGACAGGTGGGTTGGGCTTTTCTGTGAAAGACAGGAAGTATTTAAAGAGCAGGAGGAAGGGCATGAACTTGTACCAAGTGCTACCCCAGCTGCTTACATAAATCATTCTTGGGTCTCACAGCAATCCTAAGCCGGAGGCACTTCAGGGTAGAAAGGATGAGCCTCAGAAGTAAAGTTGCCTGCCCTAAGCCCCAGAACCCACACTCGGGGATCCCGGACTACAGCTCAGCCCAGCCAGCTCGGAAGTGCCTTTTTCACTGTGGTCACTTGTGTCCACCCCGTCTTCTGTGGGGAAGGGATTCCTGTAGGGCAAGCTGGCCCTTTGAGTTCGGCTCTCTCGATTTTAAGAATAAGACTCAGGTCCCCACAAGTAATGCAGAACGTGCTATATATATTCCTTAGTAAAGAGGAAACAGTGATGTCAGCCTCGTACCAACTCACCAGGAAACCAGGAAAAGCAGCACAACTGGGCTTCAGAAAGGGTAGAATGGTATCAGAGCGAGGCTCAAGGAGACTGGAATGAGAAAGTCATCCAGATGCCAAGACCATTCCGGGAGCTCAGGTGGTGGCATTTCTGGGCCTTCTGGATGGCCAGCCACCATATGTGACCCATTCACTCTCTGCAGGTTTGCTTTGTTCACTAGGGATGTCTAATTCTCTTTCATTATCAATGGCCTTTTTTGCCTTTTACTCACAATCTTTTCTTTGTTTTATTAAAGATTTTATTGATTAAATTTTAGAAAGAGTGGAAGGGAAGAAGAGAGAGAAAGAAACATCAATGTGAGAGAGAAACATTGATTGGCTCCCTCTCATACATGCCCTGAACTGGGACTGAACCTGCATGTGCCCTGACCGGGAATTGAACCAGTGACTTTTTGCTCTGCGGGATGACACACCACCAACTGAGCCACATCAGTCAGGGCTCAATCTTTTCTTATAGCACCTGTGTGCCTATTGATCCCGCTTTCTCTTAACTTCAACTTGTTCCTGGCTTGTCGTGGGCCCACTCTACTTCAAGGACTCTTTCTATTACGTATTCTGAACAACTTTCACTGCAGACTGCCTTATCATCTCAGTGTTTCTTAATTCCAACTCTGGGAACCAGACTGCAGAAGCTAACTTATCCTTGTTGGGAAGAACTTTCCATGCCAGAATATCTCATGAGCTAGGAACCAGCCTGTACATTTTGACTGCCCTTGAGTGACGGATCCAACCAGGCCTTGTTACCCCAGGAGAGCTGTGGGCACACCTAACTCCTTTAGCAGAGGCTGGGGACTTGGCAGGCAATGACTGACAGTAATGAGAATTGATCTCCCATCAATCCCAGGTCAGCAGCAGTAGAGAAAGGTCACAAAATGGCACTGGTGATAGCTGTGTAGGGCAGCTGTGTGGGTGCAGCGGGCGGGGGGCCGGGGATGTGTAGGCAGAACTAGGAAGAGACAGAGAGGCTTTCAATAGGGAATTGAGTGTGCTTGGGGGAATGAACTACACACCGTGAGTCATCAATTAAACATCTGCTTTGAAGAGACAGCTTCCTACAAGGGAGTCACTAAAGACTGTCAGGCACACTTTCTCTGGTTGTGAGTTTCATGAAAATAGGTACAATCTCACTGACAATTGAGATTTCTCTATTACTTCCAGCCTTGGTATAGAATCCGAGAATACAGTATTCATTATGCGTTTTTCTCTGTCAATTAAACCTACTTCTCAGAATTCTTTTACTTATAGAAAGAGCATCCAACTGCATTCTCACTGTAAAAATTTCAAACAGTGCTGATAAAACCAACGTCTTCCTTTGACTCTGTTTTCCAAATTCCTCTTCTTCCCCTGAGGTCATTCTGGGTAGCCTTTTAGACCCGTTTCTATAGAGACAGTTCCATTTTATTGCATGTCAGTACTTTGCAATCTAGAACCACTAAACTGAAGTAGATGGGTGAGATTTTTTCACATTTTGGAAATACCTGCAGCCAATTTCCACTCAGATACTGAATGTCAAGAAAGCCTAAACAATTAAGCAGATAATTCAAAGGCCAACGTGTAAAAAGGCACACAGGTGGGGGAGGCCCTTATTCCAGGAGCAGAGACACCCACGGCTCAGGCCCCGCCCCCTTAGGTGCTGCGAACTCTGTACACATTGCCTAGTAAGTAGCGGCTGAATTGAGCAAGTGTGGAGGACAGGGTCAGCTGACGCAAATGGAAGTTTTCTCACCACAAATGACTATAAAAAGTCATACATGATGATCATAGGAAAGGGAGGACCTAAACAAGCAAATGAAAATTTTATTCATCAGCCCTCCCTCTCTCCCTCTGACAATTGTTATTTCCATTCCAGCCTCATCGCCTAAACCTGTTCAAAAGCGTTGACTCAGGAATTGAACTGCACAGGAGCCTCACCAAGTCAGAATTTAAAACTCCAAGAATTTGGAAAACTCAGAAAAGAAAACCCTGAATTTCCAAATTCTCTTTTCTGAAGTGTACTTTAATTACTAATTATATGTAGTGAATTGAAATAGGATCATGAGACTTCTTAAACGATTGGTAAGCAGGGCATCAAGTCACAGTGTTTATATACAAACAGTGTATTTTTAACCTGTAACACCTGTTTGCGTAACCCACACTCACTCAAGCATGGATTACACTGGGATTGTAAACCATGCGAAGGCAGGGATTCAGTGGTGTTCTCCTGGACATCTCTCCCCCTCGCCCTCCAGCACCTACTCACAGGGCACTTGCCATGTCTCATACGTGAGCTTGCAACAAAGGCAGGTTGAGCGTCGAAAATATGTATGTGACAAGCCCCAGAGATACAAGGATGGCCAAGGCAGACAAGATATTGTACTTGCCTTCATAGGACTAACACTGGGATGGCTGGTGAAGACAAAAAATAACATAAAAATATATAAACCTAATTTCAGAGAGCGATCCATGATGAAGAAAATAAAACTACAGGCAGAGAATGACTGAGGTTGGGTGTCGTTTAGTTACGGGGGCTCTGGGAAGTCCTTTCTCAGGGACTATGTAAGCTGAGATACGAATGATGAGAAAGAACCCGTCAGGCTAAGATCTACAGTGCACGCGGACAGACCAAACAAATCCCTATGAAGCAATTAGCAAACTATTAGGTGCTACTCTCTGGGGAGGGGTGGGGGGTCAATCCTGAAAGCACTGACAGTCAGAGGGGCGGAGAGAGCGATCTGGTGTAGGAGAGGACAATGTTTGCCTTGATCCTCTTAGGGTCCCTGACTGGGTCTGGAAATTAAACTGACAAAGGCAGATTTACAGGAGAAGAGCATACAAATTTGTTTAGCATAGGCTTTATGCAACATGAAAGCCTTGATAAGGAAATGAAGACCCAAAGAAAAAGTAAGACCTGAGTGATTTCCTGCTGGGTAGGTGAAGAATGGTCAGTCGTGAGGAATGTGATAGGTGGAGAGTAAGAGATAAGTGCGGTGAAGTGGGAGAGGCTTATGCAGCCTGTTCCTCAGGATTCTTCCTCGTGACCCTTTGTCTTTAGGAGATAAGTACACTCCTTTCCCCCAGGTACCTGCAGGGCCTATCTCACCACACCTCACAGGAGGGTTTTATGACCTGTTTCAGGGGAAGACATGGAGGGAAGGCCCCATTTCTGCCCTTTGCTCAAACTCCTTCAGCTGAAAGTATTCGACATGCCAAGGTGCCGTATTTGGGGGCAGCCTGTCCTGGACACCCACGCTGGTCTCCGTATGTCTGTGTCTGGTTTGAGTAGGACTTGGGATGAGAGAAGAAGGAAGGGCAGAGGATTTCAGAGAGCAGGGCAGAGGCGAGGCAATCGAAGGATGCTCTCTCCCTGTCAGGGTCGCACAGGGCACAGCTGGTTCCTGAGAGGGAGCTCCTTCAGCCACGGGCACCTCTTACCTCCCTCACCTCAGCCCAGTCCCAGCTCGGAGGATGGGCTTGAACTGATTTGGTCAGAGGGAAGCAAGGACACCCTCCGGACGGAAAACGAACACAGCAGCCCTGACATTCAGGAAGCAGCCTGACACAAACGACCAAGCTGCTGTTGAAGGACAATTGCACAGAACATCAGCACCACACAAGGCCATTCTGTGTTCCTGAAGGATAAAGGGAAAAGCAAGGCCATTCCGTAATCCTGTCTGAACACGGACAAGACAGAAACCTTATCCAAGCCACACAATACCAAACATCTCTCCCAGGTCAAATGAGTGACAGTTGTTCCTGACCAACTACAGCTTTAGCTTCCCTCCAGCCTGTCCTGACAATGCCTAACCAGTTTCGAGATACCAATCATAGGATGACCCAGCTTCCTGACGGCATCCAACCCAGAGCAGCCCCGCTTCCTCAAATGCTCCCTCAAATCTACAAACACAAACCTAAGTCCTGTATGTCTTCCCAGTAGCCTGGTACTGAGCCACCCACGCCTCCCCAGGGGGTGTGTTCTCCTTGCTGGGAGTAATGAGCTGGGCCTGTGCAGGGCCATTCCTGGTGGTCGTCACTGGAGGGCACCGACTTTGCTGAGAATGCAGAACATCGAGGGGTGTCGAGACATGAGGTTGGGTGTGGGGCTGGCTGGGTGGTGGAGTTGAGCACGTAGGCAGGCTCAGCTTTGAAAGCTAAACTGAGGCCCTAGAAAGGAAAAATATCAGGTACTTAGGAGCAAAGACTAGCCCTAATCGAAACTGAGGCTCTGGAAAGTTGATGTGGTCATTTGCACAGTTACCGTGGGGGCGAGTGAGTGGCCTGGCTGCAAGCTGCTCATTGTGGGTAGCAGCTCAGGGGCTTCCCGCAATTTGCATATGGACTAAGGCGGGTTCCTGGCTCTCCTGTTTCGGTACTAGCTGTAGCTCCCCACAGCCTCATCTCGCACTCTCACCCTAACTGTATTTCATATTACTAAAAAAAGAAAGTCTTGTCTTTTTAAAAGGTAATCTAATACTCAAAGTCCTCTGAAGAATTTAATAAATAGAACAATTCCCTATACCTTTGAACTTAATTGTATCATCCATGAAGCCACTAGGGAAGGAAGCATCTTTGCCAACTGCTCCATGCTTTGTCTTGTTTTTACAGAAACACGAACTCCTCTGTCTCTCCCCAGACTGCAGCTGTGAGGCAGCTCAGGTGAGAGAGCCCCCGGGGCGTCCTTCCGACCCTAGTCTTGTTGCATTTCCTCATGATTTCTCTACCACAGACACTGCTGCTGGCTAAGAAAACCTGACCCCCACTGAAATGCATTCCAGTGAATAGAATGGGTCCGTATTGGACTTTTCAGCTAGGATTTCCAAGAAGACGCCTGACTTCAAAGGGAAATGGTTGTTCCAGACTAGGCCACAGAGAAAGTCGGTCAGCCTCGTAAAGGGCAAGACATAGGCCTGTGTCCCAGGCTCTGAGGCAAGAACTTCTCATTTCCTGTCCCCGCCAGTCTGGGTGGTGCCATTTCTTCTTCCACCCTTGGGGTGTGTGTGTGTGTTCCTTGTCTTTCTTGACTCTCAGATCCCAGGGGGCAGGAGGCACTGCTCATTCACTTCTGCATTCCCCAGCGCTAGCTCCTGCTGCGGCCAAGTAGGTGCTTGGTCACGGACTGACTACGCTTGTATCTATCCTAAATGCACTGAAGAAACACTTCGCTGGCTTTCTCTGATGAGTGTTTTGCTGGCTGGAAAGCTGCTGTAGGGTTACTTCTCAGCAGGGTTTGGATTTTGAGTGCCAGGGAAAGAGCAACGTGATTGGAAGAGAGGGGCATTTCACTAGAACACACTCTGTTATCTTTGTTTTACATTTAAATGGAACATTTGGATCTGCATAAAAATTTGGATGACACATTAAGGGCAATTTCCTCAGCGTGACTCAGGTTGCTGATTAGTGCGCTGAGGCCTCCTGGTGTATTCTGTTTGTGTTACTGATGCTTCCCAGCGAGGGGAGAGTTCCTTTTCCCTTAGAGAACTGAAGAGTAGTGCCTTTCGGGCAGAGCCAAAGCGAGCTCTCTCTCCAGAAAGTCCAGGTCTCCCGAGCTGAAGCTCTCCAGCTATCCTCCTGACTACACAGGAAACAGAAATGTCAGCAGCACAGAGTAGTGAAAGAAGTCTGACCTTTGTCCTCAGCTTCTGGAAGGGAAGCCTAGTGTCTTCCTTCCGGGCGTGGCGGGCGGGGCGGGGGTGGGGGGGTTGGCATGGAGACAGTCTAACTGTGATTCAGGGTGGGGGCTGGCCATACCAAAAACAACTCCAATGCGACATAGGGCGGGAGCTTTGGTGGTTGGAGACTGAATCAACCACGTGGGCAACTGATGGAACTGTCAGGTCTCTGTAATGGGGCCCCAGCACAAACCAGGCCCAGAGGCTTGGGTGAGTTTCCCTGGCTGGCAATGCTCTGTGTAGTGTGACACACGGATGTCAGGCAACGTGTCCTGACTCCCAGGGAGAGGACAACAGAAGCTCTGCATTTGGAAGCCCCCTGGGTTTTGCCCTAGGCGTCTCTTCCTTTGGCTAATCTTAATCCATATCGTTTCCCTGGAGTAAACTATAACTGTGTGTGTTCCTGCTTTCAGTGAGTTCTATGAGCCTTTCTAGAGAATACCAAGCTACAGGGCAGTTTTGGGAACCCCTTGAACTTGCAATTATTGTCAAAAGTAAAGACAATCCTGGGGACTTTGCCCTCTAACTTTGCAATTGGCCCTAAATTCCTCACATGCACCCTCTCAGACCTCAGGCCCCAGGAATAAGGAACTAGTTTGTTCTTGGGGGAGGATCTATACTGAGACTGGGAGTACCCCAGTTTAGGGTGCTGGTGGGGGCCCAGGGGCAGTGTTCTCTATATCCTCCTGCAAGCCTGAAAAGAAGCTATCACAGTAGGTTTGCTAACTAGACACACTGAAGGAAAGTGCTTCAATGGGTGTAAGGAACCTGTGCATAAAGAGAGCACAAGGTAGAGGGAAGAGCAGTGAACTAGAAAGCACATGGCCGAGGTTCTAGTCACACTCAACCTCTAGAAACCTCCATGAGTCTGTACAATCCAGTCTCCTGGGCTTCAGTTTTCCCATGTGTGAAATGGGAATGATAGTCCCTGAACAGATCACTTTTAAAAGTTATTGTAAGGAACAAATAAAATAACGAGTATGAAAACGTGCAGAAACCTGTGGCATATTTCTAGCAGTGGACAATATTAATATTATTGTCTTACTTCTAGCCATTTTATAGATGAGGCCCAAAGGGCAGAAGTGACAAGTATTTCAAGTTAATAGAACTGGGAATCCATGTCCCCTAGCTCTCGTGCTGGTGATTTTTTAATAAAACTTGTCATGCAAGAGCACCTTGGGTCCCAAGGGCAGTCTTTTGATAACCTCGACAGTTCAGAGCAAGCAGGAAAGCGCTTCTGAACCCCAAGGAGCCTCCAGGCATGCCGGTGGAACCCTCCAACAGCCGCAACTGGAAATCAATCTAAAATGAAGCCTACTGACTTAACAGTTTATTATTTATCCGATTAGAAACTACAGAATAGGTGGGGTAGAGGAGCTTCAGGCTAATAAACAAATGTGATACCCAGAAAACAATAGCAGTGGCAATAAACTCAATTAGGGGCAAAACATCCCAATATCAGTTATTTGCATTGCTAATCCCCGTAATGATGGGCCGGAGTCATTAAAAAAGGCTAAATGATGTTCAGTTTGGCCTGAATGCAGGCAAAGGAAGGAAATAGCAAATGTAATTATCAAAGAGATAGCGACATGGTTGTTATTTTGTGTAGACAATATAATAGCATATAAAGAAAAGTTTAAGGAATCAATGGAAACACTATTAAAATAATAAATTATTCTCAGTTTCCCCGTGGTTGTGGTGAAGATCAGCACTTGCCCATGGTCTGGAACGTAGTAGGTCCCTGACAAGCTGTAGAGAGAAAATACAAACTTCATATACAACACTTCAGAGCTCTCTAACACACTAGAATCCCCCAATTAGAAATGGGGAAAAATTTTAAAAAGTATATAATAGCAATAATGGGCCCCAAATAAAAAATCCCAAGAAAGAAAAAAATAATGTGTAGCATCTATATAAGGAAAATTATAAAATTACAGAGAGAGAAAAATGATTTGAATAAGTCATTTTCAAGTGTGTTAAGATACTGAATGGCAAAACAAGATACTGTAGAGATATCACTTTTTTCCAAATTAACTTAAATCCTTAGAGTAATTCCAGACAAAATCTCTACTGAACAATTTTTTGGAACTTGACAAAATGTCTTAAAATTTCATCCGGAGTCATAACAAGCAAGTATGTTGAAAATAGCTGTGAAAGGGAAGGAAGGGTAGGGACGGCCCTAACACACAGAGCGTATTACACGGTGTAGGGGAGGGAAAACTTTCTCCACCCGCTCAGGCTCCGGGGCTGGGCCTGAGAAATAAGCTGACATAAAACGGGTTAACAGGAAAAAAGTACACATTTTACTTGCTATTTTTATGTGCACATTGCAGTCCTCATAAGGAAAATGATATCATCTTCATGCTTTTCCTCTTATCTCATTGGTCACACTCCTTCCCTGGTTCTTTCTCTTCTTCCCAAACTCTTATTATTTATTTATTTATTTATTTATTTATTTATTTATTTATTTATTAAAAGAAATCTAGAGATACCTGATTCCAGGTTAATAAATTCAGCAATTCAATGTCATCAGAATTCCAGATCTGTTTCTCTGCACTTCTCAGCATTTTTTAAAAGAGATTTTTATTTATTTATTTTTAGACTCAGGCAGGGGAAGGAGAAAGAGAGGGAGAGAAACATCAATGTGTGGTTGCCTCTCATGTGTCCCCCTACTGGGGAACTGGCCTGCAACCCAGGCATGTGCCCTGACTGGGAATCAAACCGGTGACCCTTTGGTTCTGAGGCTAGCATTCAATCCACTGAGCCACACCAGCCAGGGCTTCTCTATTTATGTTAAAGTTTAACTTCATGGCTCTAAATACTCTCTATGGGTTCTAACACACAAATTTATACCTCCAGTCAGGCCTTTTCCCAAACTACACTCTCATATTTTCAGTTGCCTGCCCACTTTTTTTCTGTAAAATAAAAGACATAGTTTTCATTTTCACCAATAACTTTGTTGATTTGGATATTTTGAGTATGTTGGCTATTTCCCACTATTGACTTCTAGTAGATAGAGGCCAGGGGTGCCGCTAAACATCTTCCAGTGCATACGACAGCCCTGCAGCAAAGAATTATTTGGCCAAAATGTCAATTGTACCAAGGAACTTCGCAAACCACTTTTGACAAGTTCAATCAGTCACAGCACTTTCTCCACACACTGCACAAATCTTTTATTTGTGTTTCAGTTGTGCTTTTACCTTTCTTGAAATAACAAAGCATAATATACCAAAAATGTTGCTTGCCTTCTTCCACTTTCAATATTAAAATGGTAGCACAAAAATTCACCAGTTTTAATAAGTCTCCTTTTTAAATGCATGCTGATATGACAGCCGTCACAATTGTATTGTGACAAAATTGTTTCCAATGAAGTTAAAGACAACTAAGCACTACTAGAGCCATTGTACAGAAAAAATGTAACAGACTTTTTGGCTAACCCAATAGTTTCCTGGGACTACCGTAATGAACTACCACAAACTGGGTGGCATAAAACAGAAACTTATTTTCCCACAGTTCAGAAGGCCAGAAATTAAAAAAATCAAGATTTCAGCAGGATTGGTTCCTTCTGGAATCTTTGAGGGAGGAGGCGTCCCAAGCCTCTGCCCTCGTTTCTGATAGTTGTAGCAGTTCTCGGCATGACTTGGTTCTCAGACATGTCACTCCCATCTCTGCCCTTGTCCTTAGGTTGCACTCTGCCCTGTGTGTTGATGTGTTCACATGGCCTTCTTTTATGACCGCTAGAGCTCATTCTAATCCAGTAGGACCTCATCTTAATTTAAATAATTATATTTGCAAAGATCCTATTTCCAAATAAGTTTACCTTCTGAGGTTCTGTTTGGGCAGGATTTTGGAGGGATACTAGTTAACCCAATATACTACCAAATATTTTCATTTAATGTCAAGTGGACGTCTAATTTAACATGTCAAAAATGGCACGGATCTTGTCCATCCCGACTGTACCCCTACTCTTCGTCTTTAATTGATGACAACTCCATCCCTCCACTGGAAATCCCAGTCTCTCCTTCACGTTATCCAGTCTGACCTCTCTTGTTTCCACTCCCACTGTTACACTGTGGTCCAAGTCACCGCCACATCTCACCAGCATTATTGTGAGAGTCTCTTAACAGGTCACACTCTACTTCCACCCTTGTCACCCTAGAGTCAACAGTAGTCCTTCCTTATCCAAAAGGGATACATTCCAAAGACCACCAGTGAATCCTATACATGTTATTTTTTTCTACATAAACATGCTTATAACTTTAATTTATAA
>PVKM010004252.1:0-53000 GCA_004027735.1 Carollia perspicillata
GGAAAATCTCAGATATCTCACGCAGCAACATTTTTACTGATATGTCCCCCAGAGCAAGGGATATAAAGGAAAGAATAAACAAATGGGATCTCATTAAAATAAAAAGCTTCTGCACAGCTAAAGAAAACAGCATTAAAATAAAAAGAGACCCAACTATATGGGAAAACATATTTGCCAATGATACCTCAGACAAGGGTTTTAATCTCCAAAATATACAAAGAACTTACACGATTCCACTCCAAGAAGACAAGCAACCCAATTAAAAAATGGGCAAAGGACTTGGACAGGCATTTCTCCAAGGAGGACATACAGAGGATTCAGAGACACATGAAAAGATGCTCAATATCACTAGCCATCAGAGAGATGCAAATTAAAACCACAATGAGATACCACTTCACACCGGTAAGAATGGCCATCATAAACAAAGCAACAAATGACAAGTGTTGGAGAGGTTGTGGAGAAAAGGGGACCCTAGTTCATTGTTGGTGGGAGTGCAGACTGGTACAACCACCATGGAAAACAGTATGGAATTTTCTAAGAAAACTAAAAATGGAACTGCCTTTTGATCTAGCAATTCCACTGCTAGGATTATATCCCAAGAACCCTGAAACACCATTCCAAAAGAACCTATGCACCCCAATGTTCATAGCAGCACAATTTACAATAGCCAAGTGCTGGAAGCAACCTAGGTGCCCATCAGTAAATGAATGGATCAAAAAACTATGGTACATATACGCAATGGAATTCTATGCAGCAGAAAAAAAGAAGGAGCTCCTACCCTATGCAACAGCATGGATGGAACTGGAAAGCATTATGCTGAGTGAAATAAGCCAGGAGGTAAAAGATAAATACCATATGATCTCACCTTTAACAGGAACCTAAGCAACAAAATAAACAAGCAAGCAAAATATAACCAAAGACATTGAAATAGAAAAGGGGATGACAGTAACCAGAGGGGAGAGGGGAGGGAATTTCAGGGGAAAAAAGGGAAGGGATTATAGGAACAAGTATAAAGGACACATGGACAAAAACTAAGGGGGGTGGAAACGGGAGGGAGGTGGGGAGCACAGGGGGCGTGGACTGGGACGGGAGTAAAAGACAGAAAACTGTACTTGAATAACAATAAAAAATAAATTAATTAAAAAAAAGAAAACCTAATTAAATGACAAGATGTACCATATTCATGGATTGGAAGATTTAGTATTGCTAAGATGTCAGTTCTCCCACAAATTAATCCACAGATTCAATGTAATTTCAGTCAAAATTCCATAAGACTTTTTAAAAGAAATTGAAAAGCAGATTTTAAAATTTAAGTGGAAATGAAAAAAATCTTAGAATAGCCAAGATAATCTTAGTAAAGAACAAAGTTGGAATATTTACCCTAGCTGATTTTAAGACTTACTAACTACAGCCATGGCTGGCATAGCTCGGTGGATTGAGCACTGGCCTGGGAATCAAACAGTCACCAGTTTGATATTAGCATTAGCATACACAAATAGATCAGTGGAATAGAAAACAGAGTCCAGCCTTGGCCAGCATGGCTCATTGATGGGAGTATCTTTCTGTAACCGAAAGTTTGGAGGTTTGATTTCAGTCATGTCAAACAAAAAGGTCTGTCCAAAAAAAGTCCAGGCACTGTTAATATAACGAGAACAGTTTGTGCAACATCAGTGTAACCTGGCAGCCAAGGAGAGTGGACTGGAAGGTGCATGAGTGAACAATCACAACTTCACTGTTCTATAGTCACTGGGGAGGGAGGTAGGCATTGCTCAGTGAGCATGTGGATGTCACATTCAAAATGACTAAGCGAGTAGAGCAACAAATCAGCATCACATTTTTCATTAAGCTTAAATATTCCTCTGTGGAAACTATTAGGATGATTCAGAATGCCACAATGGGCAACTGGTGATTGGCAGCTTCATCGCAACAATGCACCTGCTCATGCATCGTATCTCATGCAAAGTTTTTTTGGCAAAACATCAAATCACACAGGTGCCTCAGCCCCCCCCCCCCCCTCACAGCTAAGATTTGGCACCCCCTGTGACTTCTGGCTTTTCCCAGAACTAAAATCATCTTTGAAAGGGAAGAGATTTCAGACTATCGATGAGATTTAGAAAAATATGATGGGACAGCTGATGGTGATTGGAAGAACTGTGTGAGGTCCCAAGGTGCCTACTTTGAAGGGGACTGAGGAATCACTGTCCTATGTACAATGTTTCTTGTATCTTGTATGTTCTTCAATAAATGTCTCTATTTTTTATGTTACATGGCTGGATACCTTCAGGACAGACTTCATCTTTGTCAAAACTCATTGAACTATACACTTAAAATGTATGCATTTCATTGAAAATAAACTATAATTTTTAAAGACCCCAAAATAAGAAGAATAAAGACAGAAAGAGAGAATATAAGAAGGGAGGGAAGGAGGGAGGGAGGAAGGGAGAAAGGAAGGAAAGAAAGAAGGAGGAAGGGAAGGAGAGAAGGAGGGAGGGAGGAGAACACTTATTATGAGAGATGATTCTTCCTTGTTTTAGTCATGGCCATCATGGGTTATTTGATGGGTGGGAGTCACCCAAATCAACCCTACTGGCTTCCCCCAAGACTGTAGCAAACTGCTCCCAGTGGAGATCAAACTGTGCTCAGGATCACCCCATGACCCTGTGACTATCTGAGCATGCTCTCCAACCAATTCTCATCACCTTACAGGGCACATTATGTCCTGTAAAGAAAACTCGCCTGTTCTTCAGTGAGCTTGCTGGAGATGGCACTCAGCTGGGCTGGGATCATCTACTTGGGGCTGGCCATCCCACCCTCACACAGGCCCCTGCTTCTGAACATTCTCCCTTTGAGATCATCTGAATCCACTAACCACCAAGTGACTCTGTGATGCCAAGTCGTCCTTCCAGGGAGATTTCTTGCAGCAGCAGGGAATGATAGCTGGTTAGCTTGACAGTTCTATCTTTTGCTGAAAATCAATAAACTGACATGGGGTTTGATTTTTTATTATAATTTATTGATTATGCTATTACCGTTGTACCAATTTTTCCCCCTTTGTCCCCTTCCAGTCTGCACCCCTACTCTCTCAGGCAATGCCCACACCATTGTTTATGTCCATGGGTCATGTATATAAGTTCTTTGGCTATTCCATTTCCTATTCTATACTTTACATCCCCATAGCTATTCTGTAATTCTGTACTTCTTAATCCCCTTACCTCTTCACCTATTCCCCTACACCCCCGTCCTATCTGTCAGCCATCAAAACACTCTCTGTATCCATGATTCTGTCTCTGTTCTTCTTGTTTGCTCAGTTTGCTTTTTTACATTCAATTATTGATAGATATGTATTCGTTTCTATTTAATTGTTCATAGTTTTGATCTTCTTTTTCTTAAATAAGTCCCTTTGACATCTCATATAATAATGGTTTGGTGATGATGAACCCCTTCATCTTTTTCTTGTCTGGGAAGCTTTTTATCTGCCCTTCTATTCTAAATGATATCTTTGCTGGGTAGAGCAACCTTGGCTGTAGGTCTGTTTTAGTGACTTTGAATATTTCTTGCCAATCCCTTCTAGCCTGCAAAGTCTTTTGAGAAATCAGGTGACAGTCTCATGGGAATTCCCCTATAGGTAACTAATTGTTTTTCTCTTCTTGTTTTTAAAATTCTCTCTTTCTCTTTAACTTTAGCATTTTAATTTTGATGTGTCTTGGAGTGGGCCTCTTTACATCCATCTTATTTGGGACTCTCTGTGCTTCCTGGACTTGCATGTCTATTTTCTTCACCAAATTAGAGAGATTATCTTTCATTATTTTTTCAAGTAGATTTCCAATTTCTTGCTCTTTCTCTTTTCCTTCTGGTACTCCTATGATATAAATGTTATAATGCTTGAGGTTGCCGCAGAGGCTGCTTACACTATCCACATTTTTTTTTTTGGATTTTTTTTTCTTCTTGTTCTGATTGGTTGCTTTTTGCTTTCTTGTGTTCCAATCATTCATTTGATTCTCAGCTTCATCCACACTGCTGTTGTTTCCCTGTAAATTGTTCTTTATTTCAATTAGCATATCCTTCATTTCTGACTGTATTTTATTTATTTTTTATTTTTAGAAAGAGGGGAAGGGAAGGAGAAAGAGAGGGAGAGAAACATCAATGTGTGGTTTGCCTCTCATGTGTCCCCTACTGGGGACCTGGCCAGCAACCCAGGCATGTGCCCTGACTGGGAATCGAACCAACAACCCTTTGCTTCACAGGCCCATGCTCAATTCACTGAGCCACACCAGCAAGGGCATGACTGGATTTTTTTTTAATGCTGTTGAGGTCCTCACTAAGTTCCTTGAGCATACTTATAACCAGTGTTTTGGGCTCTGCATCTGATAGATTGTTCATCTCCATTTTCTTTAATTCTTTTTCTTGAGTTTTAATCTGTTCTTTCATTTGAGCTATGTTCCTTTGTCTCCTTATTTTGGTAGCCTCCCTGTGTTTGCTTCTATGTCTTAATTAGAGCTGCTATGACTTCCTGTCTTGGTAGTGTGGCCAAATGTAGTAGGTGCCCTGTAGGGTCCAGTGGCACAGCCTCTGCTATCACCCAAACTGAGTACTCGAGATGCACCCTTTGTGTGGGCTGAGTACACCCTCCTCTTGTAGTTGAGCCATGATTTCTTTTGGCAAGTCAATGTGAGGGATTTGCCTAGGCCAGTCAGGTGCAAAGACTGGCTGTGACCACTGACCACCAACCTCCACCCTCCGTGTGCAGGAGCAGGGTAGTGGTGCCCCAACATGATCTGTAGCTGTCCACTGGGTGTGCATGCTCTGAGGTTTCCCAGGTGGTGCAGGCCAAAATCGGCCTCCACCTGTGTTTTGCCTGGAGCAACCCTGCATGAGCTATAAAGCAATCTGAGATGGTTGCTACTTGTGCTGAGCTTGGAGATTCCCAGGCAAAGCCAAGCTGTGAATCTAGGCTGAATGCTGCTAGTGCCACACCTGGAGCCACTTAGCAAGAGGTACAGCGGTTGGGGCCTCGCTGAGGCTGGATGGATTTAGGAAGTTGTGAAACATGAGCCAAGACTAGCCATTAATATGGAAAAGCCACTGTTAACAGCTATAAGTTGGACAGGACAGAGTCTCAAGGGATCTCCAAGGCAAGTCAAATAGTGTTAGCCATGTTGATTAGCCTTAGGTATGGCACCTGCCTCCCGGCTCTGTGGCTCTGTTGTGGAAGGGTTCGGAAAAGGGACAATAGCCTTTGCCCATCTTTCTGTCTGGGAAAAAGCTGTCCCCCAGCTCCCATCTTAATACCAGACAGTTCAGTTCCTCCTTGTATGCCACTGGTGCCTTTCAAGCTGCTACCCCAGTGCAGGAGCTCAAATGGAGTGAGTCTGAGGAAGTCCATGTGTAGGTTCTTTAAGAGGAATTGTGTGGGCCTCTAAAAGTTTCTTCCAGTTACTCAATCCCTACTGGTTTCTGCAGCCAGAAGTTATGGGGACTTATCTTCCTGGCACTGGAACCCTGGGCTGGGGAGTCTGGTTTGGGGCTGGGACTCTTTGTTCCTGAGCTATCCATCTGGATTTTTATCTACCACATGTGGATGTGGGACCAGCCAATTCCACATGTCCACCCCTCTTACCTACCTGAATGCATGTGGTTTCTTTAATTCTATAGTTGCCAGGCTTCCATTTAACTTGGTTTCTGATGGTTCTGAGTGATGACTGCTATATAATTTAGTTGTAATTTTGATGTGGTTGTGTGAGGAGGCAATCCGTGTTTACCTATGCCACCATCTTGACTGGAAGAAAGCTGGGTTTTCATATTTTCAAAGTTAGGGGTTTGAAGTTTTTTCTTGAAGGGAGGCCATGTCCAGAGAAAAGAGGGAAGAACCTCCAGCACTGGGAAGGAGGCCTGAGGACTCAGCCATCAATTGCATCAGGACGCCATCAGCAATTAGTACTTTGTCTCCATGTCAAAAGACACTTAGGCCATAGCTGGATGGCTCAGTTGGTTAGAGCTTTGTTCCATATGCCCAATTGTTGTGGGTTTGATTCCTAGTCAGGGCACATACAGGAGGCAAAATTGATGCTTCTGTCTGTCTCTCTTTCTTTCTTTCCTCTCTCTCTAAAATCAATAAATGTATCCTCAGGTTTGGAATTTTTTTAAAGACACAGCATGCAGTAAGTTAAAAACAGTCAAACAGTGGCATTTTCATTTGGTTCAACACTGTTAACCATCTAGTGGCTTTAAGACCCTGTGTGCAGGGCTGAAGATCTCTGTCCTAATTGTGTTTGAGGGTGGGCTGTGGGCAGCAGGGCACCTACAGGAAAAAAAAAACTAATAATAGAAGGTGAGAGGCACCAAGTGCTGTACTAGTGTGGGATACACATCATGTACACCATGAAAGTTCAAATAGCAGGGAGGCTACATTACACCCTTCACATGTACCAGTGCATGTACCAGTGCAATGGCACAATGGATGCAATGATTACAGGTGCAGCCACACACTCCAAACGTTCCCTCCCATGTAGAGGTGTAGACTATCTTGTGAACAAAAAATCGGAATACCAGTAGGATCATTGCAATGAAGGGGTGTCTGAGTTCTGCCAACTAGGATTTGTGCCTGAGGGTGGATTGGGGTCAAGGTTCAAAGGTGGAGACTAGCACAGGTCTCAGGGCGCACAGCTTCCCTGTTACATCCTACATCCAGAGGCAACAAGATCTTCCCATTGCTCAATTTCTTGAGTGAAACAAGGAGGAAGAGATTCCTGCCCTGGGAATAGCCTGGACTCTCAAGCTAGGTTCTGGCCTGAGTCATTTGCAGATGGTTGATATCACAAACAACAATGAATGAGCCAACTGTATCATCATATCTGCATGCAAAAAAATAATAGCCACATTGCCGACACAGCATAAGACGGTAGTAACTGGATAAACTTTGGTCACAACAGCAAGAAAATCTGGAAATGAAAAGAGAACAAAGAAGAGAAAAAGGAAGGAAAGGAGGGTAAAGAAGGAAAAAAAGAGTAAAGGGAGATAGAGTTGGAGAGAAGGAGGAAAGGGTATTTCCCTTTGCACAAGGAGTGTAGGCCAGACTTTCCAAGATATAGAGAGCTTTCTAAGACTCCTGACCTGAGAGAGTAAGATCTGTGTCACAACAGAGGAGCAGGCTGTGAGCCCAAGGGGATGAAACAGCCTCTCCTGGCTCGGGTATCTCACCTATTTAAGCCACAAACCATTTCCACAGTACAAATCAGAGGAGGAGAGAATGGGGTGTTACAGTTAAATAGAAGATTTTACAAATCACTTTTTTTCATGGTCACTACTTAAGTGCTAAGACTCTGAAGCCTGAGAAGCAACATTCTTCCCCCTAAGTAATCAGAAATAAATAAAATAAGAACACTCCATACTTGGTAAATCTGCATTAGTGTATGCCACAGAGCAGAACATGGTGGAGGGGGTGGGCAAAGTAATGGAGTTCCTTAGCAGAGTTACAGTTCCAGGTAGTGCTGGCGTGGAGACTGAGTGGGATGCAACAGAGAAGGCAAAAGGCAAACCAAGAGAGAAGCCCACTTTAAAGAAAGCTGCAGAAGCTACGTGTAGGAAAGAGTGGACATTTGTAGCTCAGTGGGCCTGTGGAAAGGGCTGAATCGGCGTCCATTGTCCTGGCTCCTCTTTTGCAACGGAGGCTCTGGGACCAGAGACTGTTGGCTGGGCTCAATCAGATGTGTGGAGCTTGAATGGAATATGCACCAGACAGGAGAGCTGGGAGCTCTGGCTCTACTAATTAATTGGCAATACAGCCCTGGGCTGCATTTCCTCTCTTTGGGTCTGTTTCTTCATCTTGAAAATGATGGTGGGTGAAGGGGAGACACTCTTTTTTGGTAATGTCTAAGGCCTATAGAAGTATCATTGTTGGAAGTGAGGGGCTTGACAACCCTCTACAAAACTCTCTCCAAATATGTTTCTAGAGCCTCCAACCTTAAACTATTTGCCATCTTTCCTCTAGCTTACTTAGCCACTTAACCTTTTTTACCAGGCCAGTAAGCTTGCAAGGGGGCACCCCTCCAGGTTCACCAAGGAGGACCTTCTACAAGGGATACATGCAGAGTGAAGGCTGGGGAAAGCAACTCGTACACATGCAAGTCTGTGACTTAAGCCCAAAGGCTGAGAGCCTGAGAAAGCCCTGGGTCTTGGTAGTGTTTCCTAACGGTCTAGGGGCTGGCCTCATACCTGGATGCCATATGGTGACATATCCAGGACTACGGAAATAATGGTGCCACTCGGCCATCAATGAGGGGGAATAACTTGGGTGTGGGAATTGGGAGGGCACATTTTAAGGCCCTATATAACACAGCTTAGGCAATTGCTTATGCCATTCTTGAAAAGACCCACCAATCATGATATTCTCTCTCCAGTCAACTTCTGCAAAATCAGAGGAAATGAGGCCCAGAGATACCCCAGGCTGACTGACTCATCCTTGTCTAACTTAGTTTTTCTGCCGAGTGAGGTTCATTTGCCCCCTAAGATGAAATAAAGGTTTCCTGGGTTAGAAAAATCCAAGGTATACTTATATAAGAGAATCAGACTGAAGGAATAAGAACTGATTTGTGAAAACAAAGGGAGAGAGAGGGTGACTGAAATTCTGAATAGAAATGTAAATTCACCAAAAACTTATAACACTCACTCCTACTCGATAGCGTTGGCCAATAAGTAATAATATTTGCCATTATCACCATTACTGTTTTAGTTCTACTTTCAAAAGGCAACATTTTAAAAACATCTTTATTGAGATATACTTCACAAGCATAAGATTCACCAATTTAAATTGCACAATTCAATGGTTTCTAATATGTTCACAGAGTTCTGAAACCATCACCATTTTCTAACTTTGGAGTATTTCATTATCCCAAAAAGAAACCCCATACCTGTTAGCAGTCACTCGTCATTCTGCCCCGATCCCCTCCTACCCTAGGCAACCAGTAATCTACTTTCAGTCTCCACAGATTCAAAAAATTGCCGTTTGCCCCTTTATGTACTTTTCCTGCAACTAGGACATGGCAGACATCAGAGGGCACTGCTATCTTAACCAAGATCTCAAGATCTAACCAAAAAGCACAAAAAAAGATGCTCAACAACCTTGATCATTAGGGAAGTGAAAATAAAAACCTCAACGAGATATCTCCTCACCCTCATTAGGTTGGTTACAATTAATTAATTAATTAATTAATTAATTAATTAAATAACAAGTGTTGGCAAGTGCCAACAAGTGTTGGCAAGGATGTGGAGAAATTGGAAGCTTTGTGCATTGTTAGTGGGAATGAAAATGGTGCAGCGATTGTGAAAAATAGTATGGCAGTTCCTTAAAAAATTAATAATAGAATTATCAACCATTTCACTTCTGGATATAAATCCAAAAGAATTGAAAGCAGGGTCTCAGAAAAATATTTACACACCTACATTCATAGCACAACTATTCTCGAGAGTAAAAAGATAGAAGCATCCTAAGTGTGCATTGACTGATGAATGGATAAATAAAATGTGGTCTATCCAGGCCTTGGGCAGGTAACAGCTGGTTAGAATGTTGTCCCAATACCCCAAGGTTGTGGGTTTGATCCCTGGTCAGTGCACATACAAGAAGTAGCAAATAAATGTATAAATTGGAAAAACAAATTGATGTTTCTTTCTCTCTCTCTCAAATCAATAAAATATTTCTTTTTGAAATATATTTTATTGATTATGCTATTACAGTTGTCCCATTTTCCCCCTTCACTCCCCTTCACCCTGCACATCCCCTCCCACCCACATTCCCCTGCTTTAGTTCATGCCCATGGGTCATATATATAAGTTATTTGGCTTCTACATTTCCTATACTATTCTTAAGCTCCCCCTGTCTATTTTCTACCTACCATCTATTCTACTTATTCTCTGTACCTTTTCCCCCTCTCTCCCCTCCCACTCCCCTGTGATAACCCTCCATGTGATCTCCATTTGTATGATTTGTTTCTTGTTCTAGTTGTTTGCTTAGTTTATTTTTGTTTTTGTTTTACGTGTGGTTGTTAATAATTGTGAGTTTGCTGTCATTTTACTGTTCATATTTTTTATATTCTATTTCTTAGATAAATCCCTTTAACATTTCATATACTAAGGGCTTGGTGATGATGAACTCCTTGAACTTGACCTTATCTGAGAAGCACTTTATCTGCCCTTCCATTCTAAATGAAAGCTTTGCTAGATAGAGCAATCTTGGATGTAGGTTCTTCTTGCCTTTCATGACTTAGAATAGTTCTTTCCAATCCCTTCTTGTGTGTAAGGTCTCTTTTGAGAAATCAGCTGACAGTCTGATGGGAACTCCTTTGTAGGTGACTGTCCCCTTATTTCTTGCTGTTTCTAGGATTCTCTTTTTCATTTGAATCTTGGGTAATGTAATTATGATGTGCCTTGGTGTATTCCTCCTTGGATCCACTTCTTTGGGACTCTGAGCTTCCTGGACCTCCTGGAAGTCTATTTCCTTTGCCAGATTGGGGAAGTTTTCCTTCATTATTTGTTCAAATAAGTTTTCAATTTCTTGCTCTTCCTCTTCCCCTTCTGGTACCCCTATAATTCGGATGTTGGAATGTTTAAAGATGTCCTGGAGGTTCCTAAGCCTCTCCTCATTTTTTTGAATTCTTGTCTCTTCATTCTTTTCTGGTTGGATGTTTCTTTCTTCCTTCTGGTCCACACCATTGATTTGAGTCCCAGTTTCCCTCCCATCACTATCAGTTCCCTGTACATTTTCCTTTATTTCACTTAGCATAGCCTTCATTTTTTTCATCTAATTTGCCACCAAATTCAACAAATTCTGTGAGCATCCTGATTACCACTGTTTTGAACTGTGCATCTGATAAGATGGCTATCTCTTCATTGCTTAGTTGTATTTTTTCTGGAGCTTTGATCTCTTCTTTCATTTGGCCCATTTTTTTGTCTTGATGCACCTGTGACATGTGAGGGGTGGAGCCTCAGGTGTTGCTGTGTTGTGATGTTGTATGTGGGGAAGGGGTCTGAGAGGAAACTATGGCACTTGCTCTGCTCTCTGCTGGCTTTTAGTCACTTCCCTCGCTTCCCACAGCAAATTGGACCCTTCTGGTGCTGATTCCCAGGTGGATTGGCTTGTGTATGTTCTAGGACCCTGTGGGTCTCCTCAACAAATGCTCCTGTGAGGCTAGGAGTTTCTCCCACTGCAGGCTCAATCCCCACAGGTGTTTTCAATCAGTGGTTTGAGGTTTTATTTCCCCACACTGAAACTCTGGGTTGCATGATCTGTCTCACTCCCCAATTGTTCCTCCCGGTTTATCTGTGCATGAATGTGGGACCTCCTGCTCCACCAGCCACCACTGCCAGCCAGCTGTAGCCTTGCCCACCTTGGTCCTCCAGCTACCGCCTTGCCACAAGTCCTCTCTGTGAGCCAGTCTCTGCCCTTCCTACTGGTCTGGATGAGTGAGTCTTCTTTAACTCTATGGTTGTCGGACTCCATACAGTTCGACTTTCTGTCAGTTCTGGTTGTTTTTTGTTTTTAAATTGTTGTGTCCTTCTTTTGGTTGTGTGAGGAGGCATAGCATGTCTACCTATGATGCCTCCATCTTGGCCAGAAGTCAAAAAAATTTCTTTAAATGTGGTCTATCCAAGATCTAGAGGATATTATGGCAAGTAAGTCAGAGAAAAATACTGTATCATTTTGCTTATATGTGGAACCTCAAAAACTAAACAAATGAACAGACTCATAGATACAGGAAACAAACTGATAGTTGCCAGAGGGTTGGGTGGTGGAAGTATGAGCAAAAAGGTGAAGGGAATTAAGAGGTCCAAATTTCCAGTTATAAACTAAATAATACACAAGGATGCAAAGTATAACCTAGGGGAATACAATCAATAATATCACAATAACTTAGTACAGTGACAGATGGTTACTAGATTTCTCATGGTGATCACTTCATAAGGTATATAAATGTCAATCACTATATTGTACACCTGAAACTAATATGATATTTTATGTCAACTATAATTAAAAAGAGCTTTACATTTCCCAATGAAAAAAGTGGTTTATCCATATAATGTAATATTATACAGTCTTAAAAAGGAAAGAAATTCTGACATGCTACAACATGGATGAACCTTGAAGATATTATGCTAAGTGAAATAAGCCAGTCACAAAGAGAGAAATACATGATTCCATTAACATGAAGTACCTAGAGCAGTCAGATTCATAGAGACAGAAGGTAGACAGGTGGCAGCCAGAAGCTGGGGGAGAGGAACTAGGGAGTTGGTTAATGGGGACAGAGTTTCACTTTTGCTAGATGGAAAGTGTTCTGGAGGAGATGGTGTTGGTTGTGTGCACAACAATAGGAGTGTACTTACTACCACTGAACTATACATTTAAAAATGTTTAAGATAGTAAATTTTATGTTATATGCATTTTACAATTTTAAAAAAACATCTCATGACCCATACCAAAAGCCTTAGGCCAGGGTACCTTTCTTATGACACACAAAAAGCCTGCTTTTCTTCCTTTTAAAAATAAAATATAGCCCTGACTGGTGTAGCTCAGTGGATTGAGCATGGGCCTTCGAGCCAAACAATCGTGGTTTGATTCCCAGTCAGAGCACATGCCTGGGTTGCAGGCCAGTTTCCAGTGGGGGACGCAACCAGTGGGGGAGAGGCAACCATACATTGATGTATCTCTCCCTCTCTCCTTCCCTTCCCCTCTAAAAATAAGTAAATAAAAACTTTTTTTTAAAAAAGGCTGTCTGCTGAAATTTCCTGCTAGAATAAAATTTTTAAAAAATAAAAATAAAATATAACTCTTTATTTCGAGCTAAACATAGGCTACTTAGCAAATATTTTTAAAATGTTACTCATAGAGTATGCTTTAAAACATACAAACACAACTTGTTCTTTTCTCACTAACCCTTAACTTTTAGCATACAGGCTTAACCAATTATTTTTGTAAGATCACATTACTGAATGCTTATATGCAAGGAAGGAAGCCAAGCACATAATATGCATTAATTCATGTAATCTTCCTGACACTGAGAAGTAGGTCCTGTTACTGATCCCATTTCACAGAAGCACAACTGAGGCTCAGAGATACTAAGTAATTTGCCCAAAGACCTCAATCCAGTCTTCTGTACCCAAGACCAGTATTGAGTACTATTTCTATTAAACAATGATAGTTCTCATGAAAAATGAAAATGTATTAGTCCATCAGTTAGAGGCATGTTTCAACAAATTCACACAAAAAAATGTTTTCTTAGCAATTCTTTATCCATAATAGGTCACCAATTGCCTTCCAGAAATCATTTTTTTAAAAGCCTGCATCTCTTACAACAAAAATCTTTGAATGATTCAGTTAAGCACTTTTTAAAAAATAGAATGTGGGCCCTGGCTGGTGTGGCTCAGTGGATTGAGCACCAGGCTGTGAAACAAAGTGTTGCTGGTTCAATTCCCAGTCAGGGCACATGCCTGGGTTGCAGGCTGGGTCCACAGTGTGGAGTGCATGAGAGGCAACCACGCATTGATATTTCTCTCCCCCTTTTTCTCTCTCCCAACCCCTCTCTAAAAAGGTTATAAGATAAAATAAAATGGAATGGAATAGAATGTGATTTGGGAGCAGACACATATGATGATTTCTTAGCCAAATTCTACTGCTCTCAAGGCCTATACTGTAAAATTGGAGAACTCATGGAGAACTGAAGACCAGAAACAAGCCAGATTCAGGTCTTTTACATAGTCCCTCCCATCACTCAATCTCCATTGCCACCACTGTCTCTACACAATATCTCTTGTTCATTGTGAAACATGACTCATTCCAATCAACAGTGAGTTATTGACCATCTGTCTGTTTTGGCAAAGGGACACTTGGAGTAAGCCCCTTCTGATGATGTAGGCCCTTCCCACAGGCCAGGCCTCCAACAGCCAGGGTTTGTGTTCTGTGACCCCACACTGGTCTCTCTTGATTGGACTAAGGGCAGTTTTCCAGAACATATTTGGAATCTGAACTAACAGATCCTCATTTAGTCTTGGCTGGTCTCTTGAATGGAAGGAATTATAATTTGGACAGATGGGCTATCCTTCTCTGCCTCACATTTGGACTGGAGGCAGAAGGGCCAATCTGCCACAGCACACATTACAGCAATCACACCCAGACAATGCCTAGATGCTGCTTCTTCAAGGCTAGAAAGCTCCTACTTCATGTCCCTTCCTGAGCTCCACTGGTATTTCTGCCTTTTGATCTCGTGATATATCTCTGAGTCTTTTTTAAAAACATTTTATTTATTTATTTTTAGAAAGGGGAAGGGAGTGAGAAAGACAGGGAAAGAAACATCAATGTATAGTTGCCTCTTGTGCACCCACCACCGGGGACCAGGCCCACATCCTAGGCATGTGCCCTGAATGGGAATCAAATCAGCGGCCCTTTGATTCCCAGGCTGGCACTCAACCACTGAGCCACACCAGCCAGGGTGATATCTCTGAGTCTTTTATCATTTTCCAATTATTCAGAGAGAGAGAGGAGAAGGGAAAGAGAGAAACATAATTTGTTGTTCTACCCTTTTATGCATTCATTGGTTGATGCTTGCATGTGGCCTGACCAGGGATTGAATCTGCAACCTTGACGTATTGAGATGATGTTCTAGCCAACTTAGCTACCTGGCCAGGGCTATCTCTGAGTCTTTTAAATAAATTCTACTCTTTGGCTTAAACTAACTCCAGATGATTTCTGTGCATATAATAACAGAATCCTAACTAATACTGTAGTAAACTAATTTCCTCATCATATATACGATCACTGGAGTTATTTATTCCTACTGTAGTCAGATTCAGAGAAGAAAAAGGAATCTCCAGTCTGGTGTTGCCCACCTGCCTGAAGAGGAAAGCTCGCCACACCATTAGGACTCGAAACAGGCCTCCATCCTCCTACATGCCTCTAGAAAATGTACAATCATAAAACATGAAATAGAGTTATGGTTGCCAAAGAGAAGCAAAATAATGTTAGATAAGCTATACAATGACATTTAAAAGCATTCAACTTTAATACTACATTTGTCTGCAAAAATGAAAATGAAGCAAGTAAAGTTCCTTGGTTAAAGTACACATAAGACTTTTTAAAGAAAATAGGGTGAGGCCAAGGAAAGGATACTGCTGGTGGGAGGCAGGAGTGAACCTGAAGAGAAGACAGTATTCTACAGACATGCCCTTGAGAATGGGCCACAAAGAATACCTCCCTATTAATCCATCTGTACACCTAGGGCAGAGGAGGAAGCTAAAAAGCCCCAAGTCTTCATGAAAGGGGAAAAGAAGGACAGAGAGTCCTATCCTCAGATTAAGATAGCACTATATCTCTTGGTTCAGACCTCTGGGCTCACATCCCATATACACACCGTGCTCATTCAGACCTGAGGTCTCTGTGTAACTCTCCCCACAGCCTCAAAGACCTTTCATTTCCCTACCAACCACCTCAACCCCAGTCATCCTTTAATGCCCTGGGAAGGGGGACCTCCTCCCTGTCATCAGTCTTGTCAGTGCTAGCTTTTTCAGATGTCTCTCCCCTCTCAACTAAATTCCCAAAGCACAGAGAATCACAGTTGGAATGGCCCTCAGAGAAAACATTTAACTTGGTCATAGCTCCTTTGAAGCTCTTAATTACATCAATTTCTGTGAGTGTGGTAGTATCATCGAGGCTGTAATTCTTCAAAAACATGGCAAGGACAAGACCACGGAGAAGTCCCATCTTCTTGTGAGTGGTGAAATCCCACAGTGCAGAGAAACTGAGGGGAAGAGGCAACTCGGAAGCACACTGACATGTGCATTACCTAGTCCACCGAGCCTCTTTTGCAGAAAAGGGTCTGACTGTTACAGAGCTCTCACATTATGCATCAAAGCACCTTTGTAAACATCAGAAACAGAATAGGAAGAAAGAGAGACAGGGACAGGGAAATACCAGTTGCCAGTGATCTAATTTATCAGAAATGGTATGTCCAGAGGAGTATCAGGAACAGATGTCATAACTTCATTGATCTGCATATCAGCATCACCAGAAGACCCATCTGTGCACTCTCAGCATCAGAGTCCAAGAAAGTCAAAGCAGCCTGAATACCAAGTGCTTCCCAGACACTTGGCAAAGCACTTGGCAAAGAGGTGTTTCTGTATTCTGCTCTGATGCTGCCAATGACTAGTGATGATCCCAACCTTCTCACCCTCCTTCTCTTTGAACACAGCACCTGCAGGCGTCTCAACTATGCCAGTCACCAGGCATCAAGACTAAGGGCCCTGGCATCCTCTTGCTGAGAGAACCAGATTCTCTGAAGGGAAAAGGTATGGATTAACAGAGCATGGGGATACTGAATATTTGAAATCCACACAGAAACTCAGTGTCCTTCCCATACGCCACTGAATTAGCCCTTGAGTTTATGTCTATTAATGACACCACCATCCTCCCCTTCCTCTAGACTTAGTGCTTGGGCCCATCTTAGACTCGTCCCTTTCCTTTCCTCACAGCAGATCAGCCGCCAAGAGCTGTGCACTCTCTCCCCCCAATATGTGTCATGTCACCCTCTTTCTGTTCCCCAAAAGGGTGGAATGGAAGGAGGAGGCTTTGGAATTAGAGCCGCCATGCAGTAGCTGTGCCTTTTTTTTCTTTGAGATTCAGTATTCCCATTAATAAAATGAAGATAATGATAACAATACCTACTTTCAGCTTTGATGTGAGAATAGAGACGACATTTGTGAAAATGCCTGGTACAGTGCTTACCATATAACAAGTTCTTGCCACATCTTAGCTTCCTTTCTCTCTTCCATTCCTCCTGCCAGTAACTGAGCTTAGCCCCTCATTGCTCCCTTTCTATTAGTATATCGATGGTAAGCAGAATCTGAACATCACCATCCCCAAGATTTCCCACATGAATCCCCAGGACTGGCACTGTAATTATGTTAGCACATGGCAAAGGGGATTTTGCTGATGCAGTTAAGGTTACTAATCAATTGACTTTAAGCTAATCAAAAGGAAATTGTCCAGGTGGGCCTTACCTACTCACAAGGGTCCTTTAAAAGGTTTTTTTCCAGCTGATAATAGAGTAGGAAGTCAGAGATTCAAAACAAAAGGGGTGTTAGAAGCATGATGCGAGATTGGAGATGGAAAGGCTTACATGGAAAAGTGATGGAGTGGCCTCTAGGAGCTGAGAGCAACCCTCAGCTGACATCCAGGATGTCCTGCCTGGACATATGACTTACAGAACAGTGTGGTAATGAATGAATGAATTTTTTAAATTAATTTGAGAGAGAGAGAGAGGGGAAGAGGGAGGGAAGGCAAGAGAGTCAGAGAAATACTGATTTGTTGTTCCACTTATGCATGCATTCGATTCTTGTATGTGCCCTGACTGAGGATCAAACCCACAACTTTGATGTATCGGGATGATGCTCTGACCAAATGAACTACCCAGCCAGGGCCTGAGTGAAAGTTTTCAGCTGCTAAATTTGTGGTCATTTGTTAGGCAGCAATAGAAAACTAATTGGGCCAGAAAAGGAAAGAGTGCATTTTAAAGATAGAGATGAACCTCAAAGACTGACTTTGTCTTCTTCACATAATTCCACCTCCTCCAGAAAGCCATACATACCCTCCTGAACTTTTGAGGATCCTCTGCCTCTGCCTTCCTATGTCAGTACCTATCTACCACTCCCTTGGCCCTGCACACACACCGCCTGCCAGTGGGATCCTCCGCTCCTCCACAGTCAGCTTGTCTTCTCAACTCTGGTCTAAGTACTTCTAATACAGAAGCCATAACCTGATCTTTTTCATATTCCCCAAAGTACCCAGGACAGGGCCAAGCACACAATAAATTGAAGTATTTGTGAGTTAAGCCATTTTCTTTCAGCTTCAGTGACAAGCAGGGCCAATGAAGGGATCAAAAACCCATCTGGCCACGAGCACACAGAGTGACTTTCCCATTTGACTCTGGTTCCATGGCCTCCTGGGATTTACAAAGCATCCAGGTGGGGATATCCCATTTCTGAAGCCTGACCTTTCAGTAAACTGGCCAGTCATGTTTTCAAGCATGAGTCAGGCTACCATTTCTCTGAATCATAGTCTTTTTTTTATTAATGTTTACAACCATAATATGCATGCACAAAGGAAGTGAAAATAATGATGACAAGAGATCTCACAAAATGCACTACCTGTAGTTTATACAATGACAGACTCATTCTGAATGCCTACCGTGTCCAGACTAAGAGCCCCTGGAAACAGAGAACTAAGAGAAGCCCCATCCCTGAGCACAGAGGTCATGGCAGAGTCTTTGACAATTTGGAAACCAGGAGGTTGAATGTTTTCACGTCAGTAAAATGAGTGACAACAAAATCAGGTCTTCTAAAGACAGGCAGTAGGTGAGGTTCCCTACTGAATTCTACCTGCCCCTGTAACTCTGGGCCTGCTGTCTCTCCCCCACCTAGACTCCAATAACATGCATATGGTGTCAATGTCTAGATGTGCAACAGTCTTGGCAAATTTCATGCAGAGCCCTCAAACACAGATTAAAATGTGAATCTGTAGTGTTTGAACAGACCTTTACAATTTACAAGGCACTGTCATACTCATTATCTCATTTGATCCTCCCGGGAGCACTAGGAAATAGATGGGTGAAGATTTTTTCTTTTTTTAAGTATATTTTACTGATTATGCTATTACACTTTTCCCAATTTTTCCCCTTTATCCCCCCTCTGCCCTGCACCCCCCCAACCCTCCAGCATTCCCCCCACCTTAGCTCATGTCTATGGGCTGTGCATAGAAGTTCTTTGACTTCTCTGTTTCCAATACTGTTCTTAACCTCCCCATCTATTTTGTACCTACCAATTATGCTTCTTATTCCCTGTACCTTTCCCCCACTATTCTCCGCTCCCTCCCCACTGAAAATCTTCCATATGATGTCCATTTCTCTGATTCTGTTCCTGTTCTAGTTGTTTGCTTACTTTTTGTTTTTGTTGGTTTTTATAGGTTCAGTTGTTGATAGTTGTGAGTTTGTTGTCATTTTACTGTTCATAGTTTTTAATCTTCTTCAATTTCTTAGATAAGTCCCTTTAACATTTCCTATAATAAGGGCTTAGTGATTTTGAACTCCTTTAACTTGACCTTATTTGGGAAGCACTTTATCTGCTCTTCCATTCTAAATGATAGCTTTGCTGGATAGAAGAAAATCTTGGATGTAGGTGCTTGCCTTTCATGACTTCAAATACTTCTTTTCACTCCTTCTTGCCTGAAAGTTTTCTTTTGAGAAATCAGCTGTTAGTCTTATGGGAACTCCTTGTTTGTAACTGCCTCATTTTCTTTTGCTGTTTTTAAGATTCTCTCCTTATTTTTAATCTTGAGTAACTTAATGATGATGTGCCTTGGTGTGTTCTTCTTTGGGTCCAATTTCTTTGGGTCTCTCTGGGCTTCTTGGACTTCCTGGAAGTCTATTTCCTTCGCCGGAAGGGGGAAGTTTTCCTTCATTATTTGTTCAAATAAGTTTTCAATTTCTTGCTCTTGTTCTCCTTCTGGCAGCCCTGTGATTTGGATATTGGCATGTTTAAAGTTGTCCCAGAGGTTCCTCAGCCTCTCCTCATTTTTTTGAATTCTTATTTCTTAATTCTGTTCTGGTTAGATGTTTATTTCTTCCTTTTGTTCCAAATTGTTGATCTGAGCCCCAGTTTCCTTCCTTTCACTTTTGGTTCCCTGAATATTTTACTTTGGGTGGGTAGCCTTCATTTGTTTCTTCCTTTCGTGACTGAGCTCACCCATTTCTGTAAGCATCCTGATTACCAGTGTTTTGAACTCTGCATCAGATAGGCTGGCTATCTCCTCATCACTTAGCTCTTTTTCTGGAGTTTTGCTTTATTCTTTCATTTGGGCCATATTTCTTTGTCTCAGCACACCTATTAAGTTGTAAGGGGGTGGCGCCTTAGATATTCACTAGGGTGAGGTAACCCTCTTTGCTGAGTTGTGGTGCTGTCTATGGGGGAGGGGTCAGAGAGGGAACAATGTGACTCACTTGCTCAGCTCTAGCACCACTTTCCAATGAACAACTGGGAGTTTCTCCCACCATGGCAACTCCCCCGGTAGTTTACAGCTAGCTACCTTTGAGTCTTAGTTTCCCATTCAGCCAGCCCTGCCTTGCCCACACAGTCCACTACCTTGCTGCCAGTCCTCTCAGCCAGTCCCAGTCTGGTTGAATGCTGCTTTAATTCCTTGATGGTTGGAGTTCCGTGCAGTTTGATTTTCTGGCATTTCTGGTTGTTTATTATTTTTAGATTGCTTGTTATCCTCCTTTTGGTTGTGTGAGGAAGAAAAGTGTTTCTACCTATACCTCCATCTTGGCCAGTACCACTCCTGAAGATTATTATCTCCATTTTACAGTTGAGGTAATTGAGGCTCAGAGAGTTGAAGTTATTTACCCAGAGGCACTGGTTTGAAAGCCAAAAAACCATGTTCTTTCCTCTCTGCTACCTTGGATTTAGTCTTTGGGCCTAAATGGGAACTGACACAAAGACTGGCTAAGCTTGCCAAGCTGGCCTTAGTGGCTGGTGATTTGAGAGTTTCTTTGTACAAAGAATAATTTAAAAAGTAGAGATTAGGAATAAGAGGAAAATACAAGAATGCTTAATATCCTTGTAACACTTTATACTTTTCCAAGAACTCACATATTTCTTACCTTGTTTGGTCAACATAAGAATCCTGTAGGGTTAATAAGACAAGTATATTGTCACCGGAGATTGGATCAGAACTGGTCCCCAATTCTTTTGATTCCAGGACTCTTTTCTTAAGCTGGTGAGGGCAACCTTGCCACTTATATATCCCATACTTGCACCTTTGATCCTGAAAGTCAAGACCAAGAGACAATTTAATGCCTTTCTCTTGTGCATCCACACAGGTCCAACATACAATAACCTTTCATCCAGCTGTGGCTTCCCCTGACAGAAATTGGCCCGAGGAAGCAGGCATCTCCCCCTTCTGGTTTTAGGATTACACTTACAGAACAGGATTTATATAACTGATATACCAGGGAGAGCAGAACCTGTAATACCATTTTTCATCAATTTAACAGACATTTTCTGAGCAGAGTGAGTACCCCTCTAGGTCAGCCCCTGGGAGTTAGAGAGATAAATCAGACATATTCCTTGTTAACAAGAAGCTCACAATGTAGTGGAACTGATGGAAACACAAATACATGACAAGATCCATGACATTCACAAACAGATGACAGGATGGAATAAATGTCACAGCAGAGGTATAAGCAAAGGGCCGTAGAGTTCATGAAATGAGCATTTGGGCTGGACCTTAAAGAATGAGTGGAGAATATTGACAAATGGGGAGATGAAGACTGAGGCAACAGCATGAGCATCCAGAAAATAGGGACACAGCTCCGTATGGGGGCAGCACACAGTTGGCTTGGCTCCAATCTCGTATTGAGGCTGGTTGGGATCTGGATGAGACCGTCAGCTAGATCTAGTCTGGATCTTACTCCCAACGTGAGGGAACCCAAGACACCTAGACCTTCCTTCTCAGGTTCCATGGTACTTGCAGGATGGCTCACACCAAATCTTAACTGCCCTCTTAACTATTCATCTTTTCTGTTCTCTAGTTGGTTCTCACAAGTGTTTTTGCTTTCCCAGCTAAACTACAATGCTGGCTCCTGATTACTTGAGAACATAGCCAGGGGGCATCTATATTCTAGCCCAGTCAGCATGAGGCTGGGCACACTGTTGGTGCCAACAACCCACTTGTTGACTCACTGAAGTCTATAGGCTCAAGAATCATAAGACGACAGTTTTACAAACAAGCACATCAAGAAAGGGCAGTACTTGTAACCCTAACCTGGAACAACAGTGAAAGGATAAGGAGGAGACACATACAATATTTTGCCATTTATAATGTGCACTTTTTGCCCAAATTTTTAGTGAAAAATAAGGATATGCATTATACATGGGTAGTACTAATTCTATATTTATATAAATGCTTTTAATTATTTAATTTATGCTTATACATTAAAGGGTAACTCTAGAAAGCAATAACAATATCTGTATGCAAAATAATACCCTGGAATATGATAATCAGTTTTGTTTCTAAATATAAATAAGTAAATAATTTAATTAAAAATTAAAATAAAAGCTTTTTTTTTTCCCGAAAGTTTGGGTCAAAAACATGGGTGTATATTACACACAGAAGCACATCAGACACAGCAAAATAAAATACTTCTGGTTTCAGGATTCCATTTTATAGAAGCGATCTAAATTATTTTAAAGATTTTATTTATTTATTTTTTAGAGAGGGAAAGGGAGGTAGAAAGAGACAGAGAGAAACATCTGTGGTTGCCTCTTGCACACCCCCACCGGGCACTGGGGACCTGGCCCACAACTCAGGCATATTCCCTAGACTGGGAATCAAACTGGAGACCCTTTGGTTTGCAGGCCAGTGCTCAATGCACTGAGCCACACCAGCCAGGACAGAAATGATCTAAATTTAAATTGAGTCTGAGACTTGTTGGATCACAATGTGGGACTGCCCTGTATTGCACCTTTGGCTGTCTTACACTGAGATTCCAATTGCCCTTTAATCCATTTTTCTAGATCCCCCTTGTCAACATCTTCCAATAAACATGGTGTCTCATCCTTTCTCTTGGAAAGAAGAGTAACAGGAAGGATGGCATAGTTGCCACTGTCAATTTGGAGACCTAAGGTCTGATGCCAGAGAAGAGAGCAAAGCCAGAGCGGGGAGTGGAAACGATCCCTGAGGCAGAATATAGCTTCCTACCAGTTGGTCTCCAAGAAGGTGAGGTCTCATCTGAAATGGTGGGTGGACACAACTGACAAACAGGGAAAATGAATAGGGACAAAACCCAAACAGGACTCATCCCCCACAAATGGAGGAAGCATGAGCAAGCAATAAAGGTAATAAAATAAGAGTAGGGTGGTAAGGGACAAGTACAAAAAGAACCAAAGGCCCAGATAGGTTCAAGAGAAGATAATTTTAGTTTGAGGGATTATTTAGCCTAACTTTCTCTAACCCTAAAGTTGAAGTCCTCAAACAGCCTTGCCTGTGATCATCTAACCCTTTTCTACCCAGTGTCTCTTCATCTTTAATTCTTCCCATTCATCCTCCACGTTGCTACCAGAGTGATCTTTCTACAACAGATTGCTTCAAAGTCTCCCCTCTACCTTCAGGATAAGGTTCCAAGTGACATGGCCGCTCATGCTAGACCCAGATAAACCTTCAAGTCTAATCCCCTCTCTTCACCCTCACTCCTCTCTACATTCCATTATTTTCATTCCACTGACAATATACAGCAAAATATTCATCAAGGGTGCAACAGGCTTACTCTCATCTGACAGGATAATTTCAATGTCAAGGTCCAGCTCAAGTGTCACCTCTTCAGATAAAGCTCTCCTTGCTCACTTATTTCCCCTAGGAAAGATAAGTTACTTTCTCTTCCACGCTCCATAAAATACCTCTGTATAGCATTTATTACCATGACCTGCATTGATTTACAGAGGCAGAGAGACCATCCAGGGTAGGACTAGGTTTTGACTTCTCATAGCCCTCCTTGGTCTTAGTAGGAAGGAGTAGGATGACTTAAAGAATGAACCCCTTTCCTTTATAGACACACAGGAAGCTCCTGGCAGAGCCCAATTAAAGTCTAGGTTGTCTGATGCCCAGATCAGGGTATTTCTTTTTGAGTTGCTTCTTCTACCTGTTTTCCATGACCATGCAATTGGATGACTCCTCACTAACCTAGACTTTGAAATATTGCGGCAGTGACAGACTTTTGCAGAAGCAGGAACGCAAGCTGCTATCTCTAAGGACAGTCTTCTGTGCCTCTCCTAGGGAAGTGTTTTGATTCTGAAGGGCTTTGAAGCAAGCTGTAGGCAGCAAAAAATGCTGGTGAGTCATCATCCCAGCCCACACCTGTTCTCTGGTTCTCTGGTTCTCTGCCGAAGGGCCTCAGCATTTGTCTATTTGGGGTGATATAGGAAATATGTGCTCTTAGCCCACTGAGGTCCCAGGGAGGAAGGGCTGCTACTGTGGCCAAAGTCACCCCTACCACTGATGGTGAAAGCAGGAATGATGGTCTCTGTTTATGGGAGCAAACGTTAAGGGAGCACAGGAGATGGCCTCAAAAAAGCTGTAGCCCGTGATAAAGGTCAAGGGACACAGCCCACCACTTTTTACTCCCCATATGGACAGACAGATGTGTAGGGTCTGCCACCTAAGCAGACTATTCACTGTCTGCACTCACTGGTGTCTGTGCATTTCTTCAAATTCAAAGCACCTCAAGAAAACCACAAGATGCCATCCACCACCCATCTCCCAGACTTAACCAGGACATTTATCTCATAGCTGAATCTGGTTTTAAGCAAACTCAACCTGTGGAGGGATAAATCTTCACTTCACAAACTCTTTTCACCATGAAGAACTCCCTTGATGCATTCATTCACTGGTGGCTTACAGTATATAATGTCCTCTATTAGGAACTGAAGAAATACATATACTATTGCAGTATGGCCTGGCTGGTGTGGCTTAGTGGACTGAGTGCCAGCCTGCAAACGGAGAGCTTGTCAGTTCAATTCCCAGTCAAGGCACATGGCTGGGTTGTGGGTGCATGTGAGAGGCAACCTATTGATGAATCTCTAGTGCACTGATGTTTCTCTCCCCCTCTCTCTCCCTTACTTTGCCTCTCTCCTTCGATGAAGATGAGAGAGAGAGAGAATGGGTTGCATGTACCCATTCAAAAATAGGTAAAACGGACTTCCGGCCAAGATGGAGGCATAGATGGAAATACTGTGCCTCCTCACACAACCAAAATTAAAGACAACAAATATTTACAAACAATAACACAACCAAAACAGAAAATTGAACTATGGAAGTCCGACAACCATTCAACCAGACTGGTAAGAGGGGCGGAGTCGGCGGTCAGCAGAGAGGGAACACAGCAGGAAAAGGCATTGGCTGGCAGACCGGGAGCGCAGGCGGTGCCAGTGCCTGGCTTGCAGACCCCAGACACAGGGAGGAAACGGGCAGGGCAGTTGGCCATTGGTGGTCACACATTTGAGCGCAGATAAACTAGTCAAGAACTGGCAGTGAGACAGACCATGCAGTCCAGGGCCCCAGCGACAGGAAATAAAGCCTAACAACACCGATTGAAAAGATGCCGGGAGAGGCTCCCAGCCTCACAGAGAGGTCGTTGGGGAGACCCTCAAGGTCCCAGAGCGTGCACAGGCCCACCCACCTGGGAAGCAGTCCAGGGGGGCCCAGTTTGCTTGTGGGAAGCAGCAGAGGGGACGCAAATCCAAGAGAGCTCGGAACAGGCGCCATTGTTCCCTCTCTGACCCTGCCCCTACTAACAGCATCACAACCCAGCAACTCGGTTGCCACACCCTGGTAAACACCTAAGACTCTGCCACCCATACGTAACATGCGCCACCTGACCAAAAATGACTCAAACAGAAGAACAGCTCAGAGCCCCAGAGCCAATACTTTTAAGTGACCAAGAGATAGCCAACCTATCAAATGCACAGTTCAAAACACTGGTGATCAGGATGCTTACAGATTTGGTTGATTTTGGTTGCAAATTAGATGAACAAATGAAAGTGATAATAAGTGAAATGGAGAAAAATGCACAGGGAACCAATAGTGATGGAAAGAAAACTGGGACTCAAATCAATGGAGTGGACCAGAAGGAAGAAAGAAACAACCAAACAGAAAAGAATGAAGACACAAGAATTCAGAAAAATGAGGAGAGGCTTAGGAACCTCCAGGACATCTTTAAACATTCCAACATCTGAATTATAGGAGTATCAGAAGGGGAAGAGGAAGATCAACAAGTGGAAAACTTATTTGAACAAATTATAAAGGAGAACTTTCCCAATCTGGCAAAGGAAATAGACTTCCAGGAGGTCCAGGAAGCTCAGAGAGTCCCAAAGAAGTTGGACCCAAGGAGGAACACACCAAGGCACATCATCATTACACTAGCCAAGATTAAAATGAAGGAGAGAATTCTAGAAGCAGCAAGAGATAAGGGGATAGTTACCTACAAAGGAGCTCCTATCAGACTGTCAGCTGATTTCTCAAAAGAGACCTTACAGGCAAGAAGGGGCTGGAAAGAAGTATTCCAAGTCATGAAAGGCAAGGACCTACATCCAAGACTGCTTTATCCAGCAAAGCTTTCATTTAGAATGGATGGGCAGATAAAGTGCTTCTCAGATAAGGTCAAGTTCAAGGAATTCATCATCACCAAGCCCTTATTGTACGAAATGTTAAAGGGACTTATCTAAGAAAAAGAAGATAAAAAATATGAACAGTGAAAAGACAGCAAACTCACAGTTACTAACAACCACACCTAAAATAAAAGCAGACTAAGAGGTCACCTAAAACAGGAACAGAGCCATAGAAATGGACATCACCTGGAAGGTTAGCAACAGGGGAGTGGGAGGAGAGGGTGGGGAGAAGGTACAGAGAATAAGTAGTATGGAAGGTGGGGAGAAAATAGACAGGGAGAGGGCAAGAGTAGTGTGGGAAATGTAGAAGCTAAAGAACTTATGACACATGGACATGAACTAAAGGCGGGGAGTGTGGGTGGGAGGGGAGTGCAGGGTGGAGGGGAAAGAAGGGGGAAATGGGACAACTGTAGTGGCATAATCAATAAAATATCTTTTAAAAAAAGAAATAGGTAAAACGGCCTTCCTGACAGCGGAGACATCATCAAGAGACTGAAGGAGGATATATGGACAGAATCAAATGTTAGACAAATCCACATGGAAATCCACAAGGGTACACTGAAACAGTATATTTGACATGCCCAAGCCCCAGAGACACAGGCATAAGAAAAAGCCTCTGAATAGCAAAAGAACAAAAGATATGCAAAGACTAGAGCTGCAGAGTTTATTCCAGGTGAGAAGTGTACCAGGATGGGCCTTGGAGTTAGATCAGAGTTCTGTAATGGGGACAAGTTACCTAAACAGAAGTCCTGTTTTTTTTCATCTGCAAGTGTTACTGGACAGGGTGTTACTGGACAGGGGACCTGACCCTGACCGGCTCTGCCTAGGGCCACATGGTAGTGTGTGGGTTCTTGACTTTGAGTAGGAAAGATTTCACAACACAACTTCAGGTAACTATTAGGGTATGTTTATTAAAGCTGGGAATAGTGAAAAAAGGAAGGGCTCAGCATAGAAGCAACAGGAGAGCCTAGGCTGTGTGGCTGTGACTCATTGGGAAGTCAGAGAAAAGGGGGTCTTGAGGACAGGTTTAGGGATTTACCTGGGATGAACTGCTGCTGCCCATTGCTGTCCTGGTTGTAAGCCTCATGGGGACTCTTTAGAGTCCCGGAGATGCATGCCTGTGGGGAAAGAAGAAAGAGAAAAACAAGGGCAAGGGAATGGCACCGCTGCTCCCCAGAGAGAGAGAGTACGCTGGGTCCTTTGTCTTGAGGCATTTATCTCTCTCTTGCTGGTGGGAATTTCAGTGCAGGTCTCAGGGGAAGGTTTCAGCAGAATATTCATCAGTTTCCCAGGTGTGCCTTTACAGGGTCGTGGTCTCCAGTGATTAGTCACAGCAGCTGGTCCTGGCATCGCCCACCTGGCTTTGCTACTTCTCTGGACCTGGAGCTGAAACACAACTGAGGCCTAGATGTCATCTCTAGGGAGGTGACCCACTGCACCTGGCTATAAATTGCTTGGCCAGTTCATTCAGCTGTCTCTCTCAGATTCCCTATTCGGCTTGTCCTGGCTTACTGGCCTGTCTCACAGGTTCCTACTTACTAGATCACTATGAAATGAAATAACAGATATGGAGCATCTAGCACACTGTTGAGCACACAGCATGTGATCATTAGGTTCCTTTTCCATGCTTAAGGGCCTTGAATGATAAACAACAAATGAAAGATTTTTGTGGAACCCTCTAGGAAGAGGTCAATAAAAGGGGATTCTGAAGAGAGGAGATACTGAAGGAAGAGAAAATATGGAGGAAAGAGCCCGATGCCTTTAAGTTGAGGCTTCTGCTGCACAGCAGGCCAATTTAGAAGTGCTGGTCAAACTTTCCACCATACTAGTCATTGGCTCATCCCTGAAAAACGCTGTGTTCCAGGAGCTGTACCGGCGATGCAAATAGCAGAACTGAGCTTGTGGGTGGAGCAGTGTGGAGTTGAACGGGGAAGAGAGGCAACACCCTGGGCCTCTGCCCAGATTGTGGGGGCATCAGAAATCAGGGGGTGGCTTCAGAGAGAAAAATTTTAATTCTAAAAGCTATCCTCCACTGGAAAAACCAAGAAGTCCAAAGTTTTTAAAAATCACATCTATGTACCCACTTTTTTAACCTGAATGACCTGGCCTATTGCAAACAAGCAGGAGAGATACCAACAGAGGCGACTCGCCTCTGCAGAGAGCCTCCAGACTCCACAGCTGAGCCTCTCGGTCTATGGAGAAAAGGCACCACCAAGGATGTCCAGGGAGGTTTACCATCGAATCCTATTTGGATCTGTTCCTCATTGATTCATTCATTCATTCATCCCATAAACGTCGACAAAGGAACTACTATCCCCAAAATAAGATCTCAGAGAGGCAAGTGGCAGCTTAGTTGTTCATATCTCCATTCTCAAGTTTGACTAGTCCCTTTCTTTATCTGCCAAATGGAGGAAAATAGTTAATGGAAAGATGAAATGAGCTAATGGACATACCTGACACATATTAAATAGTCAAGAAATGTAAATCATTGTTATGCTAGTAGAAGTAAGACTGCATGTTATGCTGGATATCTTTCATTTGCCCTCCAAGTACATTCTTCATTTTCCATCCTGCGTTACTCTGTAGAATTGGCCTATACGGACTAATTAAGACTCCTCTTGCCCTTTGACTTTTCATTGGGTTTGGTCCCTGGGGTGCCTTGACAGATCAGAAAGGAGAAAGTGAAGAGGTTTTTATGCCTGTGTTCCTGAGCCCTTTTGTTACAGAGTCCCACCTATGCTATTCTGGAACACCTATGGAGTTTGCTTGCCCATCACCAAGAAGCCTGACTCCCAATGCAAGAGTTTGGTGAAAAAGGAAAGGTGTTGTTTATTGAAAGATTATGTACGTTTAGAATAATGATGGATTTCTGCTGTTAAGTCCCACTCTCTTTAAAGCACCCAAAACCACACAGTCCTGCCTCTCTTTGCCAAACCAGGGCAGTTTCAAAATATGCCAGTCAGAGGTACTATCTTCCATGAAAGCAGAAGTCTGCAGATCAGCATTCCCAGTCACAGTTCAGCTCCAAGTACCTCTCATGAATCCAGATGGCTAGGCAGGTCCCCACACAGCTCCATCAGCTCTGCCACCATCTTCACCAGGCCGGCTTCCCAGCAGCCCTCCTGTTTCTTACTCCAAACCAGGTGGCATCTCCTTATACACCAGACCTCATGGCTCTTTCAGCCCACCCTGATTTTAAATGCTCAGCCCAGAACTTCCTATGTGACCTCATAACCAGCCCCTCCTATGATGTGCTACTTTTGCCAACTCCCCCATATATTTTACCTTCTTTCAGCTGCCATCTTTCGTCAGAGCAAGAGTTCCCTGAGACACAGGGGCATCTGCCTCTCCTTGCTATGTCATGAGTCACTACATACTGTTAGAGTTGCTCTTAGAGTCATGCTCACCCTGGGTGACAGTCTGCTTCCCTTCAGCCAAGGCATAGCTATTAATTTACCATCGTTATGCAAAGCATCTTAAACTCCGTGTGTCATGCACTTCTCCCTTCCCCCAACCAAGGGCTGTGGGGAATATGCTCTATTTTCAGGATACCCCTGGTCTGTACTTAATTATACTGCACTAAAGTCCCAGCTCTAGAAGATGACCCTCCATACTGCCCCTCTGTCTCCAGGCACAGAAACGGCAAGATCCCCCGGTGACTGGCACCAGAATATTTCACTATCCATATTGTTTCCCTACACCCTATCTCAAATTACCCAACTGAAATGTGCCATCTGTTTTTTTTGCTGGCCCCTAATATACATGGTATAGGAGAATAACAACAAGCCTGGGATTCAGGAGACCTGAATCCCAGTCCCACCTCTGTCACTAGCTGGCTCTGTGACCCTGGACCAATCTCTTTTCTTTTCTAGGTGTCAGCTTCCTCTTGTGTAGAAAGAATGAGTTGAACCACATGGCTCTTTTGTGAGACAATTCCCTGCCACTACTAGGTATCCTGTTATATTAAACTCAAGAAAAGAACGCTTGTAAGGGAATAAAACTTCCCAGTGCAGAGGGGAGGCTAGCCAGCTAAGCGTCTTTCCCCAAACCCCACTCCAGCTCATTCTTCCCAGGAATCACTTAACTCCTTTCCAAGGACTTCCCTTTTCCTCAGGCTACCAGGGTACCACCTGATGCCCAAATGATCTCTAATCTAAAGCAAAAGCCAAGAAAATCCAGGAGGTTAAATTCTCATTACTTTCACTAACAACCTGGTCAACCTGGTTTAACCACGGAGGCCCCCTCCAGGGTTCTAGTATGGGAGGTGGGGGTACAGGGGTTCTAAGTAGGGAAACAGGGGCACAAGTACTTGATGCCAGTGCTTTGTCCACAGGGTTGCAACAGGAAATGATGCCATCTCACAGGTGGTAAGTAGGGCAGAGGGGGCCACTGCAACCAGCATCCTGTCAGAAGGCATCAAATGCCCTGTCCACATCCCTGTCACTAGATAGACATGTTTCAAGTGGAGACTAGGAGCCACTTGATGAGATATTACAGAGCCTCCGAAGTTCTTTTTAGCTTCTGAAATTGGTGGCTCAGGAAACTCCAGAGCCACAAGGAAGATATTCTAATGAGAATATCACCTTTCCTGTCCCCGTCATCTGGAGTCTCAGCTCCCCTGAGTGCTTTCCCACGTGCTGGCACCCAGCAGTAGGGGGAATTGGGCAAGGTAGGGCTGAGTTTCTGTCCTAAAGAGCAAGAGGGGAGGGCACTTTGGATTCCAGTTTCTGAGTTTCTGAAGAGGTAAGGGAGGTAAAGTAACCTCTTAAAATTCTCAGTTCCTGTTTTACCTGAGGGCTGGCCGCTGGTGAAAACCACAACATAATAACCGCCGGCCCGGATTAGTCTCGGACATTCTTCACGTTCTCCCAAGTGCCTCCGGAGACCTGTGGCCTCTCACCGCAACAACGGTGAGCAAGTCCAAGGCCTTTCACGTTCCCAAATCGAAACTTCCGACGCCCCCGCCCCCACGGGCTGGAGTGGCGAGTCCACAACGCTGCGGGCCTTCGCGGCAGCCTCCGCCCAGACAGGCCAAAGTGAAGGCCAAGGGGCGAAGCTCTTGAGCGGGGCGGGGCGGGGCGGGGCGGGGCGGGGGGGGCGGGGTGGAGATGGAACCATCCCGCCCACCCCCCTGCCCCGCCTCCTCAACTGGGCGGCGAGCCACTTAGCTCCGCTAAGCCTGCCACAGCTGAAGCACCGCAGCAAGCTTGCGCATGCGTGAGTCCCCGTGCGTGACTCAAGAGGAGCGCGCAGCCCTGGAGGGGCTTGGGCCCGGCCCGCGGCCGCGAGTGGAGGCACCTGTGAGTGGTGGGCTCCCGCAGGCCAGACCCTGCGGAGACTCACTGTGGACGTTGCTATTGGTGCGCTGACAACTCCTTTTCAGAACTAGCCTTTTGTGTGTGAGGAGGCGGGGTTGAGCGATGAGTCCAAATTCAGCCAGGCTCCCGGCTCACCCATCCTCACGACTCCGGCAGAGAACTGCCCTGCACAAAGTCTCAATTTCGCCCTTGAAGGTGTGAAGGTTCATGGTGAAGGCAAAGGTCCTCCAGCCGCTGTAAGGGCAAAGAGCCAAGGAGACCTCTCCTGCGAAGGGTGCCGCCTCCGCCCACGCGGGGAGCCCGAGTCCCCCGGAGGGTTGCAGACCTGGGACTGGGGGGCCAGGAACAGCCCCACATCCTCACCTGGCTCTGGGCACACAGGCCTGCGTGTCCTCATGTGCGCTGTCCCTGGTCATCCTGGATAGAGTGACCAAAATGTCACAGGGGTCCAGAGAAGAGACACAGATTTGGGTCTGCCCAGGGCTGGTGGGGTCCAGGGCCCAACAGTGGAGCCAGACTAGAGTGGGTTTCTTTCCACCACCTCCTTAAGGGGCTCCAGCAGCTGGTTTCCAGCTCCTCGGAGTGGGCAGGACAGAAATCCAGTGCCCCTTACCCAGCAGGCTGCAGATCAAGGATCCGAGGGTCCCTGCCCAAGGTGGACACTCAACGTTGCCAAAATAGGCTCCTTGGTGCCAAGCCTTCACCTCTCTAGTCAGCCTCCAGGCTGCCAGATCTTTCCCTGCTTTTTCATGGTCCTCTCCTTTCAGAAATTTGTAGTGGCCTGGACCCCAGACTCCCTGGGTTTCCATTTAAGGGCTGGTTTTCTCCAACTTACCTCATCTTACCTTGATCACTCAACTGCCACACACAGAGGTCTTCCTTTCTCTGAGTCTGGGCCCTTGATCTTCCCCCAGGATCCATCCCCCTGGTCTCTGACCTTCCAAATCTGCCCATCCTTGAAGTGCAGAATTCTACCCCCTTCCCAAGCCTGGTAACCCCCTGGATGTCAGTATTCTCAGAAGAGTCCTGATGTTATGTTAAGTGGATTCTCCTCAACAAAAATAATCAAAGTATATGTTTAAATAAATTTAACAGTCTATATGCATTGGTCAGTCTTCTTAGATAATCACATTTACGAATGAGAAAGAAAATCCTCTGCCAGACCATGAATGCCAACTTATGATTTGGAAAGTGTGGTCCCTTTATCCCTGAGGAGTTCCCAGATCACTCCGGTTCCATGCCTTACATCCCTAACTGCACCGTTTGCTCCCCAAGGGCAGAGACTATGCTTGAATAAATATGTAAAAATTCTAAACCTTTTGAAATTGTGGTGGGGGGGAAAATCCAGAAGTTTGGAGAAAATGGAAGTATGTCAAAAACATATTTTTGCATTCTTCACATACACAAAATCATTCTTTTTAGTGTGTCAGAAAATGTACTGGTCTAGGCTCCAGATTAACACAAATCAATGTGACTGGATTTAGAAATAGTGAGATGGGTAGAAAAGTGGCCTTTTAGTTTGATTTGTCATGTACCTGCTGAATGAACTTAAACAATTTCTCTGGCTTTGTAGTTTCCTCCCCTTTGATTTGGATATATTAGATGATTGTGGTGAAGATCAAATGTGGAATGGAGTTGTGATTTTTTTGTTCAGGAAATAATCCTCAGTAACATTTCTATTTATTTTATTTTATTTATTTTTAGAGAGAGGGGGAGAAAGAGAGAAAGAGAGGGAGAGAAACATCAATGTGTGGTTGCCTCTCACACACCCACTGCTGGGGACCTGGCCTGCAGCCCAGGCATGTGCCCTAGACTGGGAATCAAACCAGCGACCCTTTGGTTTGCAGGCCAGCACTCAACCCACTGAGCCGCAGCAGCCAGGGTGAACATTTCTAAAGAAAAATACTCTTAAATGATTTAACTGTTGGTACTGACAGGTTTCAGGTGCTGAGCAACTATTTCAAAAATCAGGCAGTTCTAAATTTTTGCCAGTTTGTGTAGAGGAGGGAAAAGGCTTTCAGATGAGGGAGACCAGTGTCACCTAATGTGACTCTAGGAGAGAAACCTAGTATGACCTGTATGGAGACCTAGGCAGCAGCTAGCGCTTTGACCCTCCCACTTACACTTACCATCATCTCACCCACTCTGACCATCAGTCTCCTCATCAGTCAAATATGAACAATAATAGTAATAACATTAATGAATGCTTCATGTGAGCTGTGAACTATTTCAAGCATGTTGCATATATGAAGTCATTTAATCCTAACAACAGCCGCATGAGAAGGTAATTAACATCTCCACTTTATGGATGAGGAAACTGAATCAAAGAAACGTTAAGCCATTTGTCTAAGGCTGCCCAGCTAGTAAGTGGTAGAGCCCAGGGCGAATCCCAAGCGATATGAGCCTGTGCTCCTGTCAGTGCCGGAGGGCTCCCTCCCTAGGGGGTTCTCCAGAGGATTAAGTGACACAATGCACACAAAGCACTCAACGTGTGGCCTGGGGCATAACTGTCAGAACATCTCATTACTTTAAGGTATGTGTGAGGTAATGTCTATAGATCTACAGCCCAGTTCCTGGCACAAAGGAGTATTCTAGAAGTTGGTTCTTTTCCCCACAGACATTCTACAAAAACAAAGCGCATGTTCCACAGTGCAGGCAGACAAAGAAAATGCCAATTTATACATGTTCTTCTATCCTTTGGATGAGAGGTGGGCACAGGGAATTCTTCAAAATCTGTTGAACACACCTTTGCTACAGGCAAACTCATGTCTCTGCTCTCATTTATGCTTTTTCTTATACTTTAAAAAAAAATTTATCCTCAAAATAGATCTACCTTCCCCGTCCAGGGGAAAGCTCCATGTGTCTCCCAGCCATGGGAAAATGCTGACTGCACTCATGGGTAGGAGAGGTAAATTGGGGCAGAGGCAGGGGGCGACAGTGGTCTTATGTCAGCTTGCTCTGTTGCCCAGACTGTGGGCTGTGGACCCCAATTATGAGGAGAACACGGGTGAGAGAGGAAACGAACTACATTGCCCTACTCTTCAGGCCCTAAGAGCAGCCCCTTCTAACAGGAAAGCCCAGGGCAGGTGACCATGCCACCGAATCTGGCATCTTCTCTGGCATGGTGGTCCAGTCTCCTACCAGCTCCCAGGGCCTAGTTCTTTTCCTTTTCAGAAACATGCTCTCAAGTGTGTGGGGGAAGGGGAGGTAAGATGGGGATTAGGAGTAATATCCTCAGGAGGAACCCAGAGGTAAAACTTCAAAATAAAGGATCTTTGCTCTGAAGGACACAGGCTTGGGAAGACAAGGAGAAGTTCAGGTTTCTTTAAAGACAAGAATGGGCAGGAGGCCCAGGTTATGCTATGGAGGCACCACTTCCTACAGAAGCCAAGGGGATGGGCTGTCCTTACATTCAGGGCAGACCCTCCTTCCACCACAAGTGGGCAGCTGCATGGCTGAGGGCATGGACCAAATGGTGTGACAGCCTGAGCTGCCTCTGAGCAGCCTGAGATTTGGGATAGATTTCAATAACTCCTATTAATGGGCAATTGCCACAGAGACCAGGAATGATGACAAATTCAGGAGAGTGTTTCTTCAAGCTTATCATTCATTATACAACAGCTGGCCTTAGTTTCATAGCCAACAGAGGGAACGGGTCATCTTTGACACTGAGAAGCTTGAAAGGAAGGCAGGTCTCAGGACTGGAAAGAAACGGCTACAGGGAGGGGGCTTCAGGAACAGGGGCCTTCTGACCATCCTGAAGAAGGTGATGCAAGAAGAGTGAGAGCTACAGGTGCTCATGCCCGGCCTGGACAACACTGGCGAAACAACTGTCCTCAAGAAGTTCAATGGGAAAACATCAACACCATCTCCCTGATACCTGGCTTCAACATTAAGACCTTGGAGTCCCAGGGATTCAAGCTGAACCTCTGGGATGTTGTCAGCCAGAAGTCCCAGCACCCCTAGTGGTGGAACTACTTTGAGAGCACTGCAGGCCTCACCTAGGTGGTGGACGGCACCCACTTCCAGCACATGCAGGGCTGCCAACGGGAGCTCCAAAGCCTGCTGGTGGAAGAGTGCCTAGCCGGAGCCACTCTCCTCACCTTTGTTACCAAAGCAGGACCTGTCTGGAGCACTGTCTTCTAATGCCATGCACGAGGCCCCGGAGATGGACTCCATCTGCAGCCACAACTGGTGCATCCAGGGCTACAGCTCTGTCACCGAGGATGACCTGCTGCCCAGCCTCAACTGGCTGCCTCCTGGATGACATTTCCAGCCACATCTTCACAGCCAAATGAGCCTCTCCAGATGGCTCCACCTCATAGGCTGCCCCCTCTCCACCACCCCCTGACCTCCACTGCCCAGCCAGGCCCTCACCAACTACCACTCATCAGGGGATGGGAATCAACCAGCCCAACTAACACTCTGTCCCCCTCCATAATCTGCTGCTGTTGCCGCCCACTGCACTCCATGGCCAACCCAGCTTCCAAGGCTTCCATGGCTTTTTTGGCTTCCATGGCAGGTGGTGGGAGGGGGCAGGGGCTTCTGCCCTTGCTGTCACCCTGGTTCCTGACCCACCCCACCTGAGGCTACCACACCAAAAGGTGGGGGCTAGAGATGGGAGGGACTGCCTCTGCTGCTATCAGAGGCTCGGTTGTGAGAATAACCTGTTCCTTGTCCTGTAAAAAAAAAAAAAAAAAAAAGAAGGCAGGGAGGGGCAAAGGAAGCCAATTATAAATTTCCAATCTATCCTCAAGAACTTAAAAATTAGTATATGGAGGTGGGAACAGACAGGAGGAATGTACAGGTGGAGTGCCGGGGATTTTCAGGATAGTGAAGCTACTCTGTATGACACTATAATGGTGGATACATGTCATTATACACTTGTCCAAATCCACAGAATGTACAACATCTAGAGTGAAGCCTAATGAAAACTATAAACTTCGAGTGACAATGATGGAGCAATGTAGGTTCACTGATTGTAACAAATGTCCTACTCTGTGGGGGTGTTGATGCAGGGGGAGGCTGTGCGTGTGGGGGGAGGGGTATATAGGAAATCTCTGCCTTCCTCTCAATTTTGCTGTGAACCTAAAACTCCTCTAAAAAGGTCTTAATAAAAATTAGTATATTCTACTAGATATGAAGGAAGATAAAGAGATTGAACTGCTTGGATACAATCAAAGTACAAGGTGTTAAAGAGAGATTGGAACTTTATTGAGACTTTCTCCCTGATGAAATCAGAATGGAAAGAACACCGGAAAGGTTCCACTTTGGAGAGAAACAGCAACTGTTTGGGCACAAATAGTTATAGATACTCCTCTTGAGAGATCTCTGGATCCTAAATTCCTCCCAGCTCTCAACCCACCCGTCCACCCACCCCTAAAAAAGTCAAAATTCTGCTTAAAATCCACTTTCACACAGTGGGGCACCAAACAGCTTTTAAAGTCCAAGCTGACTGACGGACAAGCCTGCGGGCAGTTAGAAAACTGGTAAGTCAAGGAGTGAGCAGAGGAACAGGAGTAAGAAAAGGAAAATGGGTAGGTAAAAGAAAAGGGGGAAAATCACACTGATAATGTCACCTCTTGAAAATAGAAATATTGTGTGAATGTATTAGCCTTATTCCACCTTCTTCCGCCAAAGCAATGGTGACATCGGCAGCTGTGACAATGCCCATACAGTTCTGTACATTTTATTTCCCCTACTGCATTGAGAAACATGAATATGCCAAGAGGAGCTCAAGTGCATAAAGGGGCATTAAGGAGCAAGGTGGGAGGGAGGGCAGATTCTCAAGGGGGTAAATGACAGAGAGATGAAGGGTTGGTTCTTGATGAGACGAAAAGCAGGTCATCAGGCCCTGTCACCAGGCTCCTTGGACACCCCTAGCAGACTCTTTTTCTTTTCTGGTTGGTTCTGTCCTTAAAAACAATGTCCTGGAGGCTTTGGGACCTCTGGCTTGCTTGTGGGAGGCTCCAGGTCCTCCACAAAACCAAAAGTAGCAGCCTCTTTTGCAGCATGCACCACAGTGCTAATAACTCTGAGAAACAGGAATTCCGAAGTTGCAGTTCTCCACATGGACCTAATCTGATTACCAGTTTACTTCCACTGCCTAATCCTGAGTGCTCTCCCTCTGCCTTCACCTTCACTTCCCTTCTGCACCAAGATGGCTTCCTGATGCTGGCAGGTCCTGACCCATGCCTCCTGGTAAAGCTCCCAAGAGAGGCTGGCTCAGTAGGCAGGCAGCCTTGAGAGCAGCCCTGGGCCAGGTCTGCAGGATTTGCACAGACTGTTCACTCACCCACTTTTTGTCAAATGGCTTCTTCCTTCCAGGGTCCTTCCCCCATCCTCTGTCCCTCACTGCCCTCCAGGGTGGCACACCAGCCAGGCAGGACTCTCGCAAGTTCTTTCGCTATGCCCTCTGGCATTTGTTATCTCCCTAATCTCTCTTGGACAACATAATACACACATATCCACACTTATTGGTATTTGAAGGCCCAGGCTTTCCTGCGGTGCATCCAGTGGGTATCAGCATCAAGTTCAAGTAGGAAACTGAAGGTTAAGCCTTGGTTGCCACTGACACTGAGTGGCTGGTGCTGGTTCTGACTCCTGTGAGTTTTGAGTGTTGGCACATCAGGGAATGGAAAAGAAGGGAAAGGAAAAGCCACATTGATGAAAACCAGGAAGGAACGACTCTTCTGCAGAATGCCTCCACAGAGAAGTTGTGGAAACAGCCTCCTTTTACATTTGGAGAGGCGGCTGCCCAGAGGAGTCCCTAGTGAAAAGGAGAAAGGTCTCCATTGTCCCTTCTGAAACCCAATATCCTTTGGGGTCCAAGTTTTCCAAGACATGCAATAGACAAAGACACACTGCAAACCAATTAACCCTCTGAGCCCTTCCAGTACGGTCACTGAAGTCGCTTCCAGTGAATTACCTGAATACACAGAACACCGACCCTCCTCTTTGGGCAAATAAAGGGACCCCAGCTTCCCAGCTGGCTTAGAAGCCACATGAGAGAAATGGCATGGAGGAGGAAGGTCCTTCTCTTAGCATGGGAACTCTTATTTTTTCTTAGTGTTCTGGTATCCTAACCCATTCCCTCCACCCCTTGAGGAAAGAGGGAAGACAGCCCGGGGGTAGGCTCAAAACCCAGGCTGATTCAGGCCCAAGAGACTGTCCTCTGTTGAAGTCAACCCAAGTTTAGGAGACAGCTGAGGACTGGGGGACAAACAGAAGACTGTGTGTGGAAGGCAGCCATGACAGACCTGGGCAGTCCTACAGAACTCAAGTCTTCTCTTTTCTCAGCTTATAGGGTGAAAAGGACTTCACCTGCTTTTAGCTTATTTAATGCTCATTAATTCAGTAGACACTAAAATTTAGCTGCTCTTTGTCCCTCCAAGATAGGGCCCAGGAAAAGCAAGTGTGGCCTGACTTGCCTCAGTCAGGCCCCCTAACTGAAGCAATGAGACAAGCACACTATAATTCACAGTTTCCACTCTCCTCCCTCGACCCACACTCTCCCCCACCACTGGCCTCAACTCCCAAATCTGCAATGTGTGATGACTCTTGTCAGTGTGGCTCAAAGGGCTAATAAACCAGGACTTCTCAGACAGTTAGGACACAAACTCATTCACCAACAGGAACCCGGAAATGGCCACACAACAACCTAGTGTTTCCTATAGCGATTCTTTGGGGTTTCGCCACACCCTGTTTTGTCACAGTTGAGAGCACCTGGATTCTTCCCCAACCCCAGGCTTCCCAGGAGGCCTGGGAGCTCATGGGTGATGGCCCGCTCAATCTTCTCCAGAAAGCAGCCCCCCATGTAAGAACACTGCTGGGACAGGAGCTTGAAACTAGAAATGGGGTTGATACCAAAGAAGTCCTTATAGGCCTCACGGTTGGGAAGGTCAAATTTGCTGACATTAGTCTTTGCCAGGATGGTCTTGAAGATATAGAATTTATCAGGATCTTCCACGATGTCCTTAAAGACCAGCTCTCCATCACTGAAGAAGGTCATCTTGTCCTTGTATGTCTGCAAATAGCGATCAACCAAGAGGGCATGGATGCGGACGCGGATGGCATGCTGGCGGATGAAGGCAATCTTGTTCTCCAACCTGTTCTCAATCACCTGGTTCAGGTCTTCCAGGAGGGAGATCTCTTCCTTGAGAAACAGGTCCCGGTGAGTATCAGGCTTGTAGTCTTGTGGCCAGAAGGAGCTGACGTAGACCCTTGGGGGCTCGGTGACATTGATGAGTGGGGCCAAGCTCCAGAAGAGAGCCCCGTAGACCCGCATGAGCATCTGTGTGGCCAAGTTGTCGGCCTTGTTCAAGATGATCCTTATCTGGGATTCCCGCCCCTTCAGCTGGCGGAATAGCATCTCCAGCTCCAGACCCACATCCAGTTTGGTTGGGTCAAAGACGACAAAGATGAGGTCGGCTCTGTCAATGAACCACTGGCACACATCATTGAAGGGGTAACCTTGGGAAGAGAGGGTGAGAAGTCAGGCTGAGCAAGCGTTAGCCCAAGCCCCTTGTGCCTCTTGCCAGAACCAAACAACTCCACAGGCTGAAGGAAATAACCACATTAAAGATTTTCTGGTCTTCTAAATACTTTTAAAGAATTAACTGCATATCTCCTGGCCATTGTCAACCTTCAGCCAAGAACAGCCTGATCCTTGCTTTAATCTAAATGGAATCCAAGGCTCCAGGGGACCAAATGCTTTTTTGAAATGGAGATTTTCCTACTGTCTAAAAATATCTGGGGCAGCCCGGTTGGTGTGGCTCAGTGGATTGAGTGCCAGCTTGTGAACCAAAGGGTCACTGGTTCCATTCTCAGTCTACGGCATATACCTGGGTTGTGGGCCAGGTCCCCAGTGGGGGGCACTTAAGAGACAACCACACACTGATGTTTTCCTCCCTTCTCCTCAAGTAAACAGATAAAATCTTTAAAAACTAATAATAAAGGGATCTGGGGCATTGGTGAAGATGTTGAAGGAAAGAAGCCAGGGAATTAGAAGGGTGTGGAAGAGAGGGTCCATCAGCACTAGACTTATTGGGGTGATCACTTCATTAGTTATATAAATATCTAATCACTATTTTGTACACCTAAAACTAGTATAATATTGTATGTCAGCTATAACTGATTTTTTAAAATTTTAATAATTTTTTTTTTAAAGAGAGGATCCATCATTCAGGGGAATGAAGTGTCCAGGCATAAGACCCAGACTGAAACTGGGGCTTTGTCAGTGGCCAGCTGAGCACTAAATACTTCTAAGCTTTAGCATTTCAGCCACAAAATGACAAGAAGAACTATGAAGCCTAAGTAAGATCACTTTGTTGCTACAAATATAGGAAAGCACTTAACTAAAACTGCCACATAGTAGGTGCTCAATACATTTTCATTCCTTCAACTTCTTATTTCCAAAATGAGAAGACTAGGAATACCTCTCTTGGGAATTTTTTACAAAATTAACCAATAATGCATAACATTATCTGGCATATACTTGAGCACAATAAAGGTTAATTTGCTATTATAATTATTAGTGATAATATTATTACTAGCCAGAAAACAGTGTCTGGTTATAACCAAAATGGTAGTGATAGCCATTAACTGAGATCTGTCATCTCCGGTCACATACCCTACACATGTCATTATGACTCATTCTCTGCAGATAACCTTGGGTCATGGCGACTCTCAGTGGCCCATGTTATAGTCTAGTGCCTGCCGGGCCCAAAGTGGCACTCCCCTGCCATCTGAAGGCAAGTAGGGCTTTTGTTACAAGCTTATGTTGAAGCAGGCCTGGTAGAGCAGGAAGATTTAAAGGTCATGTTCAACCCAGGCCCAGGTTAGCCAAAGGTCAAGTACACCTGGACTGGGATCCAATTAGTCCAGGCTCTTAATTAGCCAGGACAGCCTGGGCCTCCCAAAGACATCTCAGGCCCAGCATGGACCCTGAGGAGCTGCTTACAGAGAACACCAGTTTCCTCCTGGGAAAAAATGATCACCTCCCCACCAGATCAGTCCTTGGGGAGGTTAAAGGACAAGGTACTTCACACCTAAGTGACACCACAGTGACAACAAGAAGGGACTGGAAGCAGAGAGCACATCCCCTGGTGTTGGACAAGGCTGGCCACATTTCCTCTCCCCTGCTTGTCTACCACCCACTGTTAAAAACAGTTTTCTAAAATAAAGCCCACCTATGTCAGCATGAGCGCTAAATTACCTCTTTCTTGCTGCTTGCGGTTCTCGATGATGCCTGGTGTATCCACAAAAGTGACCCGCTCTAGAAGTTTGTGTGGAACCTCGATGCCAATCAACTTTTCCAGGAAATTCTGGCCAAACTTCTCGAGGGGTGAGAAGGACCGGGCACTGTCAGCAGCCATGACAATACCCTCGATGGTTTTTAGCTTGGGCCCATGCATGAGGACCGTGAACTCAGAGGTGGTGGGCTCAGCACCTGCACACAGAGGCACAAGGTTAGCAGAAGCACAGTCAGCTCTGGGGAAGAGAGCTATGCATCATGGGTAACCAGTGTGTTTCAGGGAGGCTTTGCCACAAGAATTGGACACTTTGCTTGCTAAGCTAGTGACTTCTTAACTGTGATAATATATATAACATGAAATTTACCATTTTAACCATTTTATGTGTACAGTTCAGTGGCATTAAGTACATTCATGTCCACCCTGACCATCATCTATCTCTAGAACGTGTTCATTACCCCAAACCCACCCATGTCCATTAAACACTAACTCCCCATTCCTACCTTCTCCAGCCCCTGGCAACCACCACCACTCTACTTTCTTTCTTTATGAATTGGATGACCCTAGGGACCTCATACCAGTGGATTCACATGACAAATTGGTTTATTTCACTGAGCATAATATCACCAAGTTTCATCCATGTTGTAGCATGTATGAGAACTTTATAACTTGTTAGGCCTGAATAATATTTTGTTGTATGGCCCTGGATGGTGTGGCTCCATGGATTGAGCACCAGCCTGCAAACCGAAAGGTCGCTGGTTCGATTCCCAGTCAGGGCACATCCCTGGGTTGTGGACCAGGCCCCCAGAGAGGGGCATGCAAGAGGAAACCACACATTGATGTTTCTCTCCCTCCCTTTCTCCTTTCTTTCCCCTCTCTAAAAATAAATAAATAATATCATTTTTAAGAATACATTTAAAAAATATTTCATTATATGGATGAACCACATTTTGCTTATCCATTCATTCATCAATGGCTATTTGCATTGTCCACCTCTTACATATTGAGAATAATGCTGCTACCAACAGAAATATAGCTTCTGGTTTATTGTATGCAATATTCATTATTATATTGAAGATACCTATAAATGTTTTTGATGTTTTCGTAGTGATTCTACACATCACACTGAAGTACCAAGAATCACACAAGAAAATCTCACTTTTACCTGTATACAGCTGGTAGCGAGTGTCTTCCAACCCAAGGAGGTAGTTTATCATGGTGGATTTGCCGACGCTCCACGGTCCCAGAAACAGGACCATTGGCTTAGAAGTGATTTCCCCATCTGCGGGCAGCAGGAGTTAGAGATGGGAGTGAACCAACAAAGTTTCTCACTATAGGAGTGACACAGTTCTTCATGCTGCATCCCAGTCCATCTAACCAGGTTGTGGAATTCTACGTTGGACCAGACAGCAGGTAGCGATCAGTGGCACACCTCTTGCTACACAGGTGCAATCTCTCAGTTAAGAAAACACCGGAAGACACCGTTTGGGCCTTGCACAGATCCTCGGCACACTAGCACCAGAAGGAGGCACTAAGTGAAGTCAACAGACACTGACGCAGAGCTCACTCTGAATGAGGCCTCCTGGTTTAGATCTGGGAAAGAAGCGTTCATAAAAGGAGAGCAGACAGCTGCCACTTGGGGAATGGTGGAAACTCTGCTATCTTGATTGGTAACAAAAGAAAGGGTTTGAGGGAGGCTTACACAATCTTGGGCGGCCTGGACTCTGATGCAGCCTGTCACCAGACTCCATCCCCTTAGCTGTGCCTCTTGAAATCCCACCTCAGGCTCAGCCTGACCCTGAGGTGTGGGGCCAGTCTCCAATATTGGCCTCCAAAGTCCACGACATATTTGTCAGGTCCCAAGACCAAGCACTGACTAGGCAACTCGTGGGTCCTTGGGCCCCATGCCCGATGTTAGAGAGAGCACTCTGCATAGACCACTCCAGCTGGGGTCTCAGTGCTTTCAAAACCAGCAGTCAGGGAGGGGAAGGGGAGAGGCGTTTGACACTGGATGCGACCACCCTTGTACCTGTTTTCAGGCCCCAGACCTTTCAACCCTTCCCTGAATCACATAGGACCAGTCCCATATAATTTAGCGCCTAAAATTCTCCAGACTTCTTTGTCTCCCTGAGCCTAGCAGATATGCCTCAAAACAGCAGGCACTCCATTTATTTTTTTCTCTTTTAATTTATCTAATTTCTTGGGTCTAAAATCAAAATATAATAAGGCACACAGTGAGAAGTCTCACATCCCTGTCCCCAGTCTGCCTAGGCCATAACACCCCCCCACGTATTATTTCAGATATTTCCATGCATTTATATGCAACGTTAGAGAGCATGCTCTCCATCTTTTTTACAGAAGGAGGAGTATGGTATTCTTTTTCTGCACCTTGTTTATTGATGTACTAACTTTCTCTCTTTAAGGTGGAACCAAGTCCTAAAAAACCAAGATGGTGTCTCACAAGTGGCAGACACATATTAACTGCCTGAAAGCAACACCATGGCCCTGCCCCCTAAGTCGCTGGCATCTCTGTGGGTATCAACGCCTGGATCAGGGACAGGAAGAAATAGGCAGGTTAAGGGGGTAGCAGGAATTCCCAATGATAACACTGCAATCCTACAAAAAATTTTATTTTACCCAGGGGACACCAAAGGGAACTGGACTTTCAGCCTTCACTGAGACAAATCAACAAGCCTTCCTGGGCTGCTGTTTCAACCCTCTGCAGCAGGGGGCATTACTGGCACATGCAGGAGGCCGCTGGTGAGACACTGAAGAGAAGAGCGGAGGTTGTGTAGGAGACTGCCCAAGGGTACAGTGGTGTCCCAACATTGGTGGGAGAAGAGGGGAGACGATGAGCCAAGCCTGGAAAGTAAGGTCAGGAGTCAGGACGCCCTCCCTACTGAGCACTATTCCTGGGGCAGCCCATGGCCTCCCTCGGGGCCAAGCTGCTAACTCTGAGGGCTGCAGGAACAGGCAAGGGGGGAGGACAGGGAAGCAACTGGGAGACTGTGACCTCACACCAACACCTGACTTTCCCTGTGAAGCCAAAGCGTATCGTTGGCTCTCAGACTTGCACAAAACAAAAGAGATCATTGTGAAGCAGAGCGTTCTCTTGGAAAGGAGAGCTAGCAGCCCCCATTTCCCTATATGATCCTGGTTAAACCAGCATTTCTCTGGGCATCTGGTCCTTCCTCTGGAAAGCAGGACGAAGGTGTAGAGAAGAAATACCCTACCTACTTTACGATCACCAAGAGCATCACAGGAGATAATACAGAGGAAGCCAATTAACACAAAAAGATGTGTTAATACCACTCACCATTCAAACAACAAGTAGATACCATTATTAAAGTTTTAAAAGATGAATGACACTATAAAAAGGCATCAGTAGTGGGGGAATAAGAACCCTCATATCCTGTCATTGTGGGTACAATTTGGTACAGCCTCAGGCAATTTGGCAATGACTATCAAAATGTTTAATTTCCAGTGTTCCACATCTAAAAATTTATCATACAAATATACCTGTGTGAAATATGCGGCAATTATAATAATGCTTATAATATTTTTAAAAATGGAAAACGGCAAACACCGCATTTTCCATCACTAGGTGGTTTTCCAGTGCGATGCATCCACACAGGCATCAGAAAGGGCAAGAGGAGCTACACACACACAGAGTTTTGTGATGTGATCCCATCCTTGTAAAATGAACTGGGAAAGACAAGCTTATATATGCTCATGTGTGCAGAGGAAATGGGTTCATGAGGAACCATAACAGTGGGAGTCTTGGGGAGTGAAATTGGAGGAAATGGAAATCAAGAGAGGGGATTTTATTTTTCAGTGTATACTACTTGACACTATTTGAATTTGGGAGATTTTTTTGGCAACAAGTACACCATTTTTTATTATTCTGAAAACCAATTTCTAAAAGAATCCAGACCTGAGGGAAGCCGATCAAGAGGAGTTAATGGGAGGAGGTTAGGATTCCAGGCCAATCAGGGCACTTACAACGTGACCAGTACGTGCACAGGGAGCTATGCGGGCCTTTGGGCACACGAGGGGTAGAAACTGGCATCACTGCCCTTGGAAACCAAAGCTGTACTACTGAAGGATGAGTGCTTATAAATGAAATGCTCTCTGGAAAACCCTGTGCCAGTTTTGGGATACTCTTGCAGTGAAAGGATGGTTCACATGACTGAGGTCTCTCCAAGAACTTAGGATCCTGAGTTCAGCTCCAGTGTCCTTGAGCCCACCACACACGCAGCTCAGGGCCCTCACGGACATGGGGGAGAGCGGACATGTTGGAGGTACGGGCCTAACCTTGGGACACGAGCTGTACCTGTGATCTCGTGCTGCCGGAGCTCGTTGTACTTATACGACTGCTCCAGAGGTTTGATGGACGAATGGTAGATCTTTCGAAGCCGCTGCAGGACCACTGGGGACAGAGAGAGATGAAGGGGGGGCATCAGGTAAGGGGTACTTCAGACTGCTGACCGCCGTGGGCCAGTTCACTTCCCAGGGCAGCTCCAGCCCACCCTAGTGGGGAGCAGAGAACATCTGCAGCCTGGCAACTGTCTGTATATTAGCATTCAAGGAGGGAGCTGGTCCGCATCCCAACCCTCGGAAGTCTTTAAACCCAAGGCATTCTCTCCCCATCCCCCAAAGTCTCCTGGGCTATTTCTTTTTAATCTGACCCTCTCTTCCCTCTCTTCAGTAGTGTGCCCTGAAGCACCACGTCAGCCTTCAGCTAACTGAAGGCCCTTTCTACTGCAGAGAAGAACCCATCTCCTTCTCTCTGCCCTCATCTCTAGTTCTGCTGGCCTTAGGCTCAGAGGGCAAGGAGGCATGGCACTAAGCAAGCCCACAGGATGGCCACCCTGGCCCCTAGCCACACTCCCTGGTGCCCCAGGAAGGATGCAGAGTCCCAAATGTCTTCTTGGGAAGAGCATGACTCCATGGAGAAGTGACTCACAGGGGCAAGGCTGGGAGCTCAAAGGGCGTGAAGCAGGGTATGAGGTACAAAGTGGGGAAGAGGGCCTGAGGGTCAGAGCCCACACCTTGGGCAGCCTCTCTAGCTGTGCGCCATAGCAAGTTCCGCCTTGCTCTGAGCTTTCACTAACTCAGCTAAGAGGAGATAGTAAGCTCTGCTGAAAGCCTTGGATTATTATGAGGGTGAAATGAAATATTGGGCATGAAAGGGCTTTATAAACTGTAAAACATCAAAGCAAATGTGATGAACTCTATTAATGCCACTCCCCAGCCACAGTGTGGAGGCTGGCACCATCCTCAGACACAGCACTGGGATTTGTCTCCTTACCCTTTCCCTGGTCCCTCTGATTGGATTGCCTTTCCTCCTCCCTGCCAATCCAGAGCCCCCAGGCCTTGGACACTGCTTACAGAGCTTCGTCCTCTGCCAAGGCCCCTACCTCTGGGGCTTTCCTCTCTGGGGTGTCCACTGGCCTCAGAGCCCCAGCCCCGAAGGCTCTCCCAGCCCCAGCCCAAGGCCCGGCTCCTTCTTCCTCTGGTTACCAGAGTAATCATCAGCTGGCTTGTCCTCATCCAGCATCAGAGTTTTCTCAATGTGGGAGCGGTCCCTCAGTGGGGCTTCTTCACTCACATCCTCTGCCTCTTCTGGAGATGGAAGCAGAAAGCAGGGTTAGAGCTAAGCTAAGAGCCAGCTGGGCTCTAAGCCCCTCTCAACACGGACAACACAGGTGGGGCCTTAAAGTAGCGCTGACAGAGGGCTTGCCAAGTTCAACTGAATGGAATTCCATCTCTAGGAAGGACCATAAAAATCCAAACTCAACTTCTGTGAAGCTCCACAATCCATTTTATGTATTCAGCAAATATTAAGCACTTGTGATGTGCCAAGCACCAAGCATCTTGCTGGGAATACAGTGGTGCCCAAAATAGACACAGCTCCTGACCTTGCAATGTTCTCCTACAGTATAGTGGGGCGAGGGGGGAAATAATCTTAAAAGTAATGCAATAATTATAAACAGTGATGGGCAGTGGAAGGGAAGATTCCAGAAGCTCTGAGGGCCTAAGAAGTGTGCCTAAGGAGTCTTATGGGGGTGGGGGTCAGAAAACTTCCCAGAGAGGCCACCTATGAGCTGAGATCCACTGTGTGAGAAGTTAACTAGGTGACGGTAGGGAGAGGAGACAGGAGTGACACAGCAGGAAGAGTGCTGGGCCTCAGTGGGTGAGGGGTGCATGCGGTGGGGCAGGAGCGCTCCACAGGAGCTAGCATGTATGGTCTTAGAGGACCATAGGAGTCCACACTTCATCCTAGTGGCACTGAAAGCCAGGGAGGGGTTCTAAGCAAACTGACCTGATCAAATGAGCATGTGATCAGGTTTACAAGGCTGCCATGAAGCACACACAAGAGGAGCCACTGGGGAAAGAGGGCTTCAACTGTTGCTTCTGACCAAGCAAGAGATGCCCAGGACTGCCTGCAGGTCCCCAGGGAGACCGTTCCTACCCAAATGGCTGCACAAAGGATTTCAAGTAATCAAAAATAGGCTAGCCTTGGGCCTATGGGAAAGAGGGAGACTAGTTCCACCAGGGATGGAAAAAGAGAAGAATCTATATGTCTTGTGGAGTATCTCGGGTCCCACCCCAGACCCTGGACAAGAAACACAGGGAGAGGGGAGGGGCTGGCTAACGGCAGGCCCTCTACCTATGGATGGTGCAAGCAGCTGAAGAGAGGTATGGAAACTGAACTCTGCAGGGAAACCTCAGGGAAGTCACATTGGAGGGTGAAGATTGAGCCCAGTTTCTCCATCCTAAAAGCCCAGCTCTTGGTCCAGGCCACCATCCTCAGTGGAAGTGGCCATGGGCATCCTGGCCATACCTGGGATTCAGTACCTCCCCAATGTAGCCCAACGGCTTTGGCCTGCCCTCCCCCTTCCCTATTCTCCAGTCCTGCGTCAGTAGCTACTGCTGCCCTAGGTGGACAACTGCGGGATATCAGTGTCACAGCCAGAGAGATTTCTTATTGCAATCCTGACCCCAGTCCCAGTTCACCCCACCTGGCATGGCCTAGTCTTCAAGGGGAGGCCCCATGTGTCAGCTGAGTGATGTGGTCCCGGGGTGGGAAGGGGGTTCCCAACCTACGCCTCCACCCATACATCTGTCTACCGGCCTGCACAGGGCCTCAAACCCGGCCACCATGTTCTTTGTCCTCCAGGCTAAGGCACTGGTCGGCATTAAACTGTATCATGGATCCTAAAGGGCAGGCTCCTGAGGACCTAACTCAAGAGTGACCAGGCTCCTCTTCGCCCTCCATGGTGTGGCCTGTCACTGAGTCCCTCCAAACTGGGAAGAAATGGCTCATGAGCAGTCTGAAGCCACCCTCTGGGCCGGATACCCTGGACTGGGCCTCCACCCCACAAACCCAGGCTGGCTGGGGCTCTCCCACTCCACCCTGTCCCTGCCTGACCCACTACATACAAGACTTCCAGGAAAAATGCAGCTGCCCAAATGCTGAAGCAATTCTGGGGTCCCCTACCCTGAGGCCCCTCCACGGGCTCCTCTGCCTTGGCTTCTGGGACCTCATCCCCCTCAGGCCCTGGATTCGGTTCCTCGAAGCTCAGCTGGGCCCCCTCGTCCCCACGGCTTGAAGTTCCTGCTGCTTCCTGGTGTTCCCCCACTTCCTCGGAGGTGTCCCCCGCTTCCTCTGAACTAGCCCCGTGATCGTTGTCCTCTTCTGATTCTTCTTGGGATGGATCTCCTCCTTCCTCGCCTCTGCTGAGGCCACCACCCTCTTCCTCAGAAGACGTAGCTTTCAGATCCTCCTCCAACGTCCCTGGCACCTGGCCCTCCGGGGGGTGGTCTTCCTGGGCGCCCCCTGTCTCCACAGCTGGGCTGGGTTCCCCCTGGTCCTCAGGCCCCTCCCTGGCTTTTATGTTCACGTCCATGACTCCAACTGGCCTTTCTGGCCCCTGATCAGGCCCTGGGATGCCCTCGCCTGCTGTCTCTACCTCCACAGGAAAGGTCCCTGTGCCTTCAGGCTCTGCAATGCCCACAGCTGCTCCCTGTGCAGGGTTGTCCCCTAGGACCTCTTTGGCTTCCTCAGGGACCATGCCACTCCCAGCCTGTCCTTCCTCCTCCTCTGCTGGGCCCTCTCTCAAACTGAGCTCTGGCCTCCCTTCTTCCCCAGTTCTCCACTCCCCTTCCGGAGTGAGGGAGTTTGCTCCTGGTAGTTCCACAGGGTCCCCCGGGGGAGCTGAGGCTGAGGCATTGGAGAGGCTGGCTTCAGGGTCAGAGCCTGGGCTGGGGGCAGCGGTGGAGGCCCCTGTGGCAGTCTTTTCCGAGCTCTCAGCCTCCCTGCCATCTGGGGAGTGAAGGAGCAGGTTCTTCTCTCGAGGGGCCGCCTCTGCAAGAAGCGCCCTTTCCTTCTCCTCTAGACTTGCATCTCCAGCAGAGAAATGATTCTCCAACAAATTGCCAACATCTTCTGTGCCACCCGAAGCAGAAACTTGCAGTTCTAAATGATTAGAACACGATTGGTCAGTTTCACAGGGTTGGCACTCGCTTTGCTTCTCAAAAGAGTCTAACAACCTAGCTCCTGTCTTCCAGCAGTGAGGTGTGAACCTGGTAGCAGTGGCATCTCCCTCCCTGGTCTTCATAACTGCCCTGAGCAGCAGGCAGGGGGCAGGGGTGTTACTCTGCCCGCCTCCTAAGACTTACAGGCCGTGGCTGAGGGAGTTACAGACCCACTGTCTGTCACTGCTGGACTGAGCAGCTGACCCCCATCCCCAGCTCCTCCCCTGACCCTGACTGAGCCTCCCGCTGGGTCCCAGTGACTTGTGTAGGGATGGAAACTGGATGAGCCCTTCCATTCCTTCCTCAGCCCTGTCACGGGCACGCAGGCACATGCAGCCTGGCTCACTAGGAGATCTTTCCAAGATAGGACAGATGCCTTGTCAGTTCCTAGAGTCATTAACCAGCCTGCTTTTTATACTGCTATCAGTAAAGGAGTGCAAACAGGTGTGTGCAGGCCAGATAATCTTAGGTTACACAGCAGAGTACTTAGGGGATTACTTGTGGCTCTCAGCCTTATTAAGTCACACATCCAACTCTGTCCCCTTAAGGGCAGGCATTTGCTGGCCTTGCTACCTTAGATTAGGGGGGACGTGGCCTGACAAGAAAAAGATATCCAAAACTAGAAGGGCCAGGGCTTCCCAGTGGCCTTAGGCAACCTCTTCTGAGGGGATCCCCTTATAAAACCTAGGAACCTGAGGTACAGGGAGAACAAAGCAGGAAAGAACGAAGTAGGGCCCTGGTCTGTGCTGAGACCTCTGTCAAGGGACAAGTTTAATTTATTTGGAAAATGGGCCCAGACGAGAGGGTTGAGCCTATCCCTTTTGCCCCCTTCCAACCAGACTGAGACGTGTTTAAGGAGGAGGCTTGTGATGTGGGAACACCGCTGGCTCACGGTGATGAGGGACCACAGGGCTGTCTGCCCTGGGGCAGCTGAGGCAATCTCTGGGCTCCCTGGACTCACAAGGATTCTTTTAAGGAAGCAGCCTTCCTCCTCTCTGCTGAGCCAGATGCCCCTCTCTTGGGCCACAGCCTGGTCTTCCTGTCTCTGCCTCAACAAAGAAAAGCCACTTCTTGGGGGTGCCCCTCTGCCTCAGGGTACACATGCACCTTGTGCCCCGAAAGCTGGAGTAGCCTCCAGGCACCAGGAACAAATATATTCTCAATAGTCCCCACAAATGCAACCTACCAAATTCAGAAGAATGGGAAGTTTGAGCACCTTTTATTATAAAGGAGCCCTGTAGGTTGATATTATACTTCCCCAAGCACTTTCATATATGTGACTATTGCTGTCAGCCACATTTCAGAACTGAAGGTCCAGAGAAAGTCTTTGACTAAACCAGGACACCAGGTGTCTGGCTAGTGGGTGACCAGAATCCAAAACTACATACTCCTTTTCCAGACCTTCCATGCCACGGAGTGTGTAGGGCAGCACAGGGATGCTCCTCCCCATGGGTATCTCATCCCTCCCTGCACACAGCTTCTCTCTCCAGGCTCACACTCCAGATCCCTCCTGGCTCCTGGATTGCAGGAACCAAGGTTTACTCTTCCCTGTGCTCCCAGGGCTGGGACCCTGCCTGACCCAGGGAAAATGCTATGAAGGGATGAGAACTGGGAACAGTAAGAATTCATGGTCCTTTAGTGAAGGAGCTGAAGGTTAAAAATTAAAATTTTCTTTGGTTAACCCCTGAACCCCTACATGTCCTGATTCCTTTACCTACACAGCTATCCCCCTACCATCACCCTCAGGGAAAATGAAGCTATTGTAGGAGCTTGGTGTAACCCAAGGAGACTGCAAGTACTCTAAGCAGCAAGACACATGCACATCAAATGAGAGACATCCGTACAATGCTGAAGCACTTTACATGTAAAACATTAATTTACTTTACCTTACTTAACTTACTGAATTTTACTTGCCTTTATAAAACAAGTTTTACTCTTCTCCCCATCTTACAGATGAGAGCACTGGAATCAGACACTAAATGCCTCGCCCAACATTACACAGCAACTGGCTGAGGCCATTTACCTCCAGAGTTGCAGAGGAGACTGCCTGACCCTGGAGGGGTTCTACACCCAGCTGCTCAGAGAGTAGCACCCAAAGCATCAGCACCACCGGGGGAGGCTGGTAGAGGTGCTGACTCTCAGGCCCCAGCACAGACCCACTGAACTCGAATCTGCATTTTAACAATCTGTTTTCACATTACAGTTGGAGGAGCTCTGTAAAACCTGATAAAACTGCCTCTAAACCAATGTTCTCAGTACTGAAACCCTCAGGTTCTTGGACTCATCCCTCTTCCCCTCCTCAAAGATTCTGAATAAATTAGGGTATATCCCCAGGATCAGCACTTTATCAAAAAAGTTATTGGGTAGTGCTCTCTTTGGCGCACATATACTAAAACTGGAATGATATAGAAAAGATTAGCATGGCCCCTACACAAGGATGACATGTGAATTCGTGAAGCGTTCCATATTTTTCAGCAGGAAGAAAGAAGGAGCTCCTACCCTATGCAACAGCATGGATGGAACTGGAGAGCATTATGCTAAGTGAAATAAGCCAGGTGGTGAAAGACAAATACCATATGATCTCACCTTTAACAGGAACCTAATCAACAAAACAAACAAGCAAGCAAAATATAACCAG